>CAUYPO010085396.1:0-16046 GCA_963574435.1 Cheirogaleus major
GAGTAGCTGGGACTACAGGCACGCACCACAATGCCCGGCTAATTTTTTCTATATATTTTTAGTTGGCCAATTAATTTTTTTCTATTTTTAGTAGAGACGGGGTCTCACTCTTGCTCAGGCTGGTTTCGAACTCCTGACCTTGAGCAATCCACCCACCTCGGCCTCCCAGAGTGCTAGGATTTCAGGCGTGAGCCATCTTTCTCTTATTAATCTGCCTTAATTGTTGAGTTGATCTTTTAGCAAACTTTCCAGGGGAAAGGGAAAGTTTCCTCCTTTGCCCCGCAGCAGAAACCTTACTAGTTAGTAGTAGTACTACTTAGTACTACTGCTACTCTTGGAAGATGGCTTCCCACTTTCTGGGGCTGGCAAATGTTTAAAGGTGACTGTTTTCCTGGTGCTTCAGAGTCCCCCCCCCATGACATTCCATATCACTTTCCATGTTAAGAGCAATGTATTTTGTCCTGGTTGCTGACTGGTTGCTTCTCCCTCAGCTCTGTGTGTGTGTGTGTGTGTGTGTGTGTGAGTGTGTGTGTTGCTGTCCACTGCACAGAGAATCTCTGTTCAAGACCCACTGTTCCTCCAGGCAGTCACTTAGCCAGGATTTAAGCAGGCTCCAAGCCAGCCTCCTCTCCATGATGGTGCGCACATGGGCAAAGTCTCTGTCCCAGCAGACTTTGGGCGTGCAAGCTGGTCTCAATGCAGCAGCAAGTCTCTTTCACCCAGGTAACAATGTTTCCATTCTGCCCTTCTTTCTTGCCCTCTAGATTCTCTAGGTGTAAGTCAGACCGCAGTCTACCAGGTCTCCATGTTCCACCAAGCTCTGGATGATCCCATTGAAGCCTTTCTTGACTTGAGATGAAGAAGGAAACATCAGGCAAGGCTCCTTTGGAGAATGTGAGAAAGGACCCACAAAGCATCTCTTTCTCTCATCCAAGTACTCACCAGGTCTGACCCTGCTTAGCTTCTGTGGTCAGACGACATTGGGCACATTCAGGGTGGTATGGCTGTAGATGAGAGCTTCTCTTTCTAAATACATTTTCTTCAAAATACTTTCTTTCAATTTCAACTTTTATGTAAATCTGTGTGTCCCTTCACAACGGGGATATGTTCTGAAAAATGCTTCGTTAGGTGATTTTGTCATTGTGTGAACATCACAGAGTGAACTTATACAAACTTAGAGGGTGTAGCCTATTGCATACCTAGGTTATATGGTCTAACCTGTTGGTCCTAGGCTACAAACCTGTATAGCATGTCACTGTAGTGAATACTGTAGGCAGTTGTAACACAATGGTAAGTATTTGTGTATCTAAACATATCTAAACATAGAAAAGGTACAGGAAAAATACAGATTATGATCTTATGGGACACCATTGTATGTGCAATCCATTATTCGCTGAAATGTTGTTATGCAGGGCATGACTGTATTTGACTTGGCTGAGGTAGGCCAAAAGTTGTGTAACTAGTTTTCAACTAAATCCTACTTTGTAAGCCCTCTCGGGTGGTCTGTCTTACAACTCACTTTGGTATTTAATATCTATTGTCTTCATGCTTCAGCCAGAACTGGGAAAGGAAGAACCACATTTTTTACATCTTTTGTATGTGAAAAGCACTTAGAACAGCGCTCAATTAATGTTAGCTATTATTAACTGTTGTAGACAGAAAACAGGACATGTAAGTAGTTTAAAGTAAGTAAGTGGAACCAAAACAAAAGAATCACTCATGTTAGCCTTCTTTCACAAACGGCCTTAATCAATTGATATTGTGGGATATCTTTTCTAGTTTATTTTTAGAGTAGAAGAGATTTCCATCTATTTGGAATGGATTAGCTGAAGTTCAGCTGAAGCAGAGAAAATAGACTTGTGACCTCTTATCTCAGGTTCATGATGCTTTGAAACTCAGCCACACGAAACAGAGATATGTGCCACAGCAATTTTGCCCCATGTGGGGCCAGGGAGTGTACAGGGTCATGGTGCTTCATAGGCAGGAGAATGTGGAAAGCTTAACGTCTAACCCATTTGGCAATACGGTAACTAATATTTCCTTCAGCAGATGCAGTAGAAAAACTGAGTGGTGTCCTCCACACTCTCAGAACAATTCCACCAGGGCTGACATTCTAGGGAAAATGGCTTATTGCTTTTTAAATCTGAAATATTTTCATGGACTGGGAAAGACATAATTTTTTGTGAAATAATTGTGGTCTCTTTCTTGATGCTTTTAATTTCTTCTTTTCTTAATATCCATTGTTTTGTAACTAAGTCTGAAACTCAGTACTTTAATCTGGTCTTATTTCCACTATATAACATGTTTAGTCTTAATACCTACTCAGAATTGCTTAAGATTCTGAGGCTACCCAGATCTATAAAGTCAAATCTTGGAATGAGGACTAGGAATCTACATCATTATCACGCTCCTCAAGATTTTTATGCACACTAAAATTTAAGAGCTATTGTCATATGGTTGCTATAGTGTTGAGCTTTGTGATTTTAATGATGATCAAAGAAATGCCTTCAAGAAAACAAAACAGGCTGGGTATGGTGGGGCACAGCTGTAATCACAGAATTTTGGGAGGACAAAGTGGGAGAATCACTTGAGCCCAGAAGTTCAAGGCTGCAGTGAGCTGTGATCATATCACTGCATTCCAGCCTGAGCAACAGAGTAAGACCCCATCTCACAAAAAAGGAAGGAAGGGAGGAAGGAAATGCTGAGCTGTGGGTTTTATTATGGGATGACATGGGCGGTGTGGGGGGCTGATGGAGAAAACTTGGTGTTAGTATCTTCAAGTATTTTCTTGGTGGATGGCCAGATTCCCCTAGAGAAGAATCTTTTAATATTCCACCTAGAGGGTAAAGATATGACTGTTGCATTCTGGGGCCCAAGTTGCAGAGGAGTTGTAGAGGATGGTCTCTTAATCCCCCTTAGTGATAATGAGCATTCAGACTCCAGCCAGGCTGCAGGAGAATCTAGGGCTCTAATTTCTTCTCAAACACCTTCTACCCTGGTCCTCCTTATATTAGCTCCCTAGAAATTTTGTCTTTGAAGATTCTGCTGTGTATTAATAAATATGGTTGGTTCTCTGCTTTCCCATTACCAGATTGGGATTTTGTTTTCTCATAGCTGTTATGAGAAACAGGTTTGTTAAATCACTTAGCACTGATCCATTAGTTTACCAGCTTCCAAAATGTCATAGCTGTTGTCCTCTTTCCTATTCTCCCAGTCTTTGTGGGTTTAGGTCTTAAGACAACTCCTATTTTATGGAGTTCAAGAGGGAGGACAATTAAATGCACATGTTCAATCCATCATTTTAATCTGCAAGTTCAAAAATATCTACTTCTGTAAGGCCCAGCTCCTCCCTAAAGCATTCATTTGACTCATCTACCTGGAGCAGAATTAATCCTATCCTTCAAAGATTTTTAGTGTATTATGCAACAAATTGGATCCTAATACATTTGTTTATATATTATTCCTCTTTTCCCAGAGGAAAACAGGAATCCTAAAATGTTAGGAACAAGTTTTATTCTAATTTCATCAGTAGGACCCATCCCAATACATAGTACTTAGTAAATGTTTGCTATATATAGGAATGTGTAATTAGGTTCCAAAACGGATGGTGCTGAACCTTTTCAAAAATTGGACACTTATTAAGATACATGTTATATTGACTAGGAATTTTTAATTTCTCCTCATCAATTGCTGTCAAACTAAGAAACTGAAAGCCTTTTAGCTCCTTCAACATCTCAGAAGCCTCTTTATTGCACATCAGAGACCAATTTTTGGATTGACTGCCCTCTGGTGGCATTTCAAGAAACTAACTTCTTGTACAGCTTGATACCTAGTGCTGTTGCTTTTGAAGCCTTGATGGAGTAAATCTCTCATTTTCTTAATCTTACCAATTGCACTTGCATGACTTTTGCAATCAGAGAGAAACTATAATTCTCAAAATAACTTGATGAGTTTCCGCTACAACATATTAGGAAGCTGAACAAACATACAAGTTATATGTGTTTTTAAAATATCTACTTCTGATGTTTTCTAATGTTTCTAATTTTCCAATGTTTCTAATGTTTTCTTATTTCTCAACATGACTCACTTGAATAATGATAACCCTCAAATGAATCATTTATGATTCAAATGGCAAACAAATAGCTGAAGTTCTTTATAGTAGAAAGTCCATTTTCTTTTATATACCAGAAACCCAAATTGAGTTTCTTTCACTCAATTTCAAAACAAATCTGAAATTTTTAACATGCAGTTTTAAGCATGTTTATTTGAACAAAGACATATAAAAATGTGCAAAATAAACTTTCTTGGATGATATTCTTAACAAAAGGTCTAAATTTGTACACACCTCTCCTGTCATCAGTGGGTTATGCTTGTCAGGAAAGCTACACATTCCCATTCCGTGAGTAAAGCAGAGGACTCTGTTTTTGTGACCAGGATTAGATATGAGGGTTTGCAGTGGCTCACACCTGTAAGAAACTTTGGGAGGCTGAGGCAGGAGGATACCTTTAGGCCAGAAGTTCAAGACCAGCCTGCACAACATAGCAAGACTCTGTATCTACAAAAAAAATTTAAAAATTAGCTGGGCATGGTGGCACGTGCCTGTAGTCCCAGCTACTCAGGAAACTGAGATGGGAGGATTGCTTGATCTCAGGAGTTTGAGGTTACAGGAGCTATGGATCTAGCCACTGCACTCTAGCCTGGGCAACAGAGTGAGACCCTGTCTCCAAAAATAAAAAGATTAGGTAGGACATGATTTGTACCAGGTCACACGAAGGCTTCTAAGCAATTGCATAATACCATAAAAGAAGAGAAACTATTAGAACAAGAAATTAACTTACAAATTATATATATATAGATATCTAAACTGAATAAAGTTGTTTAAACTTCCAAATGTTTTACATAGCTAAGGAGTTCATGTCAAACAAATATAAATGAATCCAGTGTGTAAAACAGCTCAAAAAATATGAATATATATATATATATATAAAGACAGAGAAATGGATATTATCAGTTGGGGCCACAGAAGACAAAGACAGGAGAGACGCCTCCTTCCCTTCCCCTACCACCAAGAGCAGAAAGTGTTTGCCACATGAATTTACCAATCTGGACCCAGAGTCTTTTCAGTTCCTGCCCAGGAGGAATCAGTCACTTCTATGGACCTATGACTATCTAAGTTTTCTATTCTTCTTCTTCATATCTTATTTTCCAAATAAGCATCCTTATCACAATTATCCTGCTTCTACTATTTTATATTGGGCATGTTAGAGGCAGATAACTTGTCTTTTGGTTTGTAAGTGGCTGGACCAATGGGAAGCCCATCTGAGCTAGAGATTGAAGACATGGAGCTGGGTGCACCCCCTGAATGAGACCTACGGGTTGGCCCCACTGGGGAAGAGGTGAATGTGGTTTAGGTATAGGAAAATGAGTGTGTGTGGATATGTGGGGCCACTAGAATTGTGGCAGACACTGTTAGTTGTCCTAATATTTGATCTCCCCTTCTTTAAGAGCAATATACTTTCAACTGTTTGTAGTCAACTGTTCAAAGAATGAAGACAACATTTTCCCCAACCTCTTCTGCAACTAATGTGTGTGGTCCTGGGACTAAGTTCCAATGGGTGGGAGATAAGCAGGAGTAATGTACATGACTTCAGGATGTGACTTTAAAGGAAAATGTATATTCTGTCTTTCAATGTTTCCCTCTTTCCACTGGCTGGAATATGGGAATGAGGAGCTGTCTGGAACAAGAAGAAATGAAATTAGCTAAGAAAAGCCCTGAAATGGGAACTAGCATGGCATGTTGAGGTACTGAAAAGAGTTAAGAATGGAAAGAGAAAAAAGGTATTTTTGCTAAATCAAGAGAGATAAGTACAACCCAGATAATTCTGAGCCTTATATGCATTAAGGAAGGTAAAGAAGATGAAAAGTCACAAGTGATTCTCATATTTTTGGTCTGATCAACTGTGTGGATTATATAGCTACATGCTGAGAAAAGGAACACATGTAGAGAAGTGGCAGGTTTGGGTGGAAAGAGGATGATTTCAGTCCCGTATATGTTGAGTTTGAAGGTGTTTGTGAACAGCAACTAGTCCTGTGGATCTGGTGCTTGGAATAAAGATCTTGGGTTGAAACAAATTTGGGAGTCATTGGCAGGCAAGAGGAATCGACATAGTCACCTAGGGTAGAAGTCTATACTGTGAAAAGGATATTAGAGTAAAGAAGAGGGCCTAAGATCCAGTCCTGAAGGAATTCCTGCATTAAATGATTGAATATAAGAGGGAAACTGACCAGGAAAGTTGAGAAGAAATGAATGGAGAAAAACGAAGGAAGCCAGGCAGGTGCAGTCATGGAGACCAAAGGAAGAGAGTGTTTCAGTAAATAAAGGGTAGCTGCCAATGCTGGAGGCTGTTGAAAGGTCAAGTCGGATGAACCCTGGTAAGAGCTTACCGGGCATAATCACAAGGAGCTCACTGGTGACCTCAGTGGAGAAGGAAATGCCAGTGGACTGTGGGGTGGAATTGAAATTAGGGTAGGTCAGTATGTGGAAAAAGAGAGAATTCTTTCAAAAGATTTAGCACTGAAGGAGAAAAAAAGAGATAGTAGAGCGGCTGTAGTGAGGGGGGTGTTTTGTTTGGCTGGGCTTTTGAAGTTGGACAATTTTTAGTTGAACCCATTTCAATACCAAAGGGAAAGCTCTATTGGCAAGGAAAAGATTGAAGATGCAGAACAGAGAGTGGATAATACAACATTTAAGGTTCTTGAGAGGGTAGGAGAGGAAGGGAATTGTAAGAACATGGGGTGGTATTCAACTAAGAAAAGGAAGGTGGGAAGGAGGAAAGGATGGAAGAAACAGACTGGGATTGAGGTAAGGTGAGGGAGGAACTCATCTTGGGCACAACATGTAAGGAGGTACCAAAAAAAAACAAAACCAGTAAGACAAACACTTTAGTACAATCTCTTAATAAATCAAAATTAATGTAAAAAATTCATGATGATCAAAATATCAAAATTTTAAACCAAGATCAGATCAGATGTGGGTAGGTAGATTTGGTGGTAAAAAGCTAAACGGTTTTCTTCAGTGGGTTTGTATTTTCTCTGTGAAGCAGGCGGGGAGGTTGTCTGGTGATGATAAGGGAAACCCCCATCTATTACTTGGCACATCAGGCCCCAGAGACCCCCACTTCTCACGGAAGACCCACATCTTCCAGATGGGCTGTTTCCTGGCCCATCAACTAGTCTATTGCTTGTCATCAGCATAACACTAAATCTATTGCCTGATGCATCAACATAATATTAACCTATTACCTGACACATCAACTAACCTATACCTGATACCTGATACCCCACCCCTTGGACCACCCCAACTTAATAAAAGTGGGAAAAATCGGGTAGACGGTGCTCAGAATTTGGTGGCCAGGTCCCTCTAAGCCCACCAGGGTGAATAAACTTTGATTCTCCGACTCTCCGTGTGCTGTTCGGTTTGTCCCCGGGACCACCCGCTGTAACACTTGCTGTAACAGTGACAGTACATGGAGGAGGTTGGAGGTGAGAGCAGAGAAGGTTTGCTGCAGAAATTATGGAAAGAGGGAAGGTAAGATGAGAAGAGAAACATGATACGGTTGCCAGGGAGGATTAGCACCGGGGTGAAGCTGGTGATCACTAATTTATCACAGCACCCATCTGCCTGCTGTGTGATCTCTAAGGCACCTCCCAGAACTTAAGAGCAAGCACAAGTGAAGAAAAACAGATTTATTGGCATGGGGGTTTTGACTGGGAGAGAAGTTTAGGATATTGGCAAGCAATGTATGATAATGGGCCACAGAACCTAGGCTGGGGAGGGAGAAAGTCAAAACGTGAGAACTAAGCTAAATCAAATATGAAAGCATAGCTCAAAAATAGAATGTAAATGCCATATGGTATGAGCTTAGTTGTGTCCCTGCCAAATTCATATGTTGAAGACCTAACCCCCAGTACCTCAGAATGTAACTATATTTGGAGAGTAGGTCTTTAAAGAGGTGATTAAGTTAAAAAATAAGGTCATTAAGTTGGGCCCTGATCCAACATGACTGGTGTCCTTATAAGAAGAGGCAATTTGGACACAGTTACAGAAGAAGTGTAAGTGCACCGCAAAGGCCGCTCAGACTATAACTGGAGGCTAGCTAAAGGGAAGCCATTTTGACCTGCTTTCAGCTTGTTCTATCTTAAAAGTTTAGAATGAACATGCTGCTTTCTTACATAGCCGCAAGGACATAAGATTAGAAAATGGCCTTGAAGAAAAACAGATCAAGAGTCCAGAACAGGTCAACTGCAGACTGCTGATGACAAGATTGACCAGAACTACCTATTGTTTGCTGATAACCATGTAGGGAGTCATGATGACTTGCACATAGCTTGCTTTCTGCCACCAACCCTCTCCACCCCTTCCCTTTATAAGTTGCTCAGTAAGCAGAGGAGATGAGATGGTTTTTGAGACAACAGTCCACCATCTCCTCATGTGCTGCCGGCACTTGAACAAACCACCTTCCCATCACCAACACTCACCTCTTATGTTTAGTTCCCAGGTGGTAGACAGCCCAACCTGCATTTGGCAACAGGAAGACCATGTGAACACACAGGGAAAAAACAGTCATCTGCAAGCCAAGGAAAGAACCTGCAGAAGAAACCAGCAATTCTAGCAATTCTCATTCATTTCTCTGCAGTTGTGTGTCAGGACTCAAAGTCTTATTATTTGAAGAGAAAGTTAATAAATCTGTCCTTTGCAAAAAGAGGTTGCCAATTCAGGATAACTTTGTGCCTTAGAAATTTTTATAACTGACGTGCCTATAAACCTCAGTTTATAAACATGAAGGTAAGTCTGTAGTTATGAGGGAAAAAAATATAGTCCACTTAGGAAGAAACAGGTGATATCAGAAGACATCTGTGGTAGATTTCCAGTTGTATTCCTCTCTATTAGGGATTTCTGAAGCTCTTTTTCCATGTAATTCCCTCTCCAGAACTCTGCCCAATAAATTCCAACCAACTTGGCTTCCAATTCCCTAAACTCCAATCAATCCCAGTCTTCTCAGTCAGTGAGACCCTGGGTCTCTCAGTTTCCTTTCCCTGCACCACAGACTGGAAATTGCCTATAGGCAGAAAGCCAGGGTGATAGAGGCGCATTTTGTTTGTTTCTCTTCTCTCAGGAGAAACAGTCCAGAGCTGCCTGTTGTCCAATATCTGGAAAGAGTTGTTTAGTGTATCTGGATCAGTTTTCTAATCGCTTACAGCGGGACACTAAGTCCGGACCCATTTTTTCTTCTTGCCCAGAAGCGGAAGTCTTATAAACTCCTTATAGAAAATGTAAATTGTTTTATGCATGTTGTCTGTTATGGTTGAAAACCATCTTTCTCTATGACATCCCCTTTCTTTTCCTTCTCAGTAAATGCTGACGGGATCATTTACCCTGACGGGACCTTCTAGTGACTGCACTAGCCCTGCGCGTCACTTCAATCCCCGCCCCTCGGCGCAGTGCGAGCTCCGCCTCCCTTTCTCCCGCGCGCGCATCGCTCGGCGTCTTCCTCCCGCTCCCTAAGCGGCAGCGCTCGCGTTCCGCGCGCGCCGGCCCACTGCGCCTGCGCGGCGTGTGGACGCCGCTCGCTCCCGGAAGTGGGAGGTGTCCGCGGGAGTTTGTGTGGCCGCCGCCGCGGGAACGCGAGCCCGGTAATTTTTCAACGGAGAAAGGCGAGGCTTTCGGGCTTGGCAGAGTGAGAGTGAGCGGGAGTCCGGCTCCAGCAGCAATCTTCTGGTGTGACAGTCGGCATGGAGGCTCCGCAGAGCAAAGAGGGTGGCGGCGAGGCCGTGGCTCCCGCGCAGCAGGAGTCACCGCGGCCGGAGTGTGTGGAGGAGCCGCAGCTGCCCAGTCTCGAGGTGAGGAGGCGGCCCGCGCCTCGCCGTCGGCGTCCGCCGCTCCAGACCCGCGTGCCCTTGGCACCTCTTCTTCTGAGGTGTTCCTTAGAAACTGCAGCCTGCGCGCGCTTAGACCCCAGCCCGGTCGCCTTCCCCGTCTCCAGCTCCGGGAGCCGTAGGGAGGTTGTCATTGAGTCCCCTCAGGGCCGGATCACCCTCTGGGTGAGAATAAACAGTCACGTCGAGAAGTTCTTTGAACTGTGGTTTTGTAGGTTCCAAGTGGGAATTCTGTCCTAAACATTTTGCTCGGTGTTTGTTTTTGCTATTCCATCAAGTCCTTATCGGTAACTGTTAAGGTTATGTTTTTAAAAATCGCACCAGATGCCTTCGGTATGTCATTTCTTAAGATTCGTTCTTAAATTCACAAAAAGGCGCACGCCAGCTTTTCTCTTTCCTCTCTTTGTACCTGTTAGTTGGAGCTTCGTCTTTGATTTTTGCCCGTTTGCTGCTGTCTCAAGTAGATCAAGTATATATATGATTTTCTTAATTTTGGTATCTCAGTGGTGGATACTAGTTACAGTGGCAAAATTGTAAAACAGTCCTTAAAAATTTATTTATCGTATTTAACGAACATAGTTGTTGATTTAGCGCTGCTGATTGTAAATAATCGAATCCTAAAGTTGGTCATTTTCTAGTAATAATAAACAAATATTGAGCACCTCATCAAGTATTTGCAAGAGGCTTCCTTGCTTTTGCTCTTTCTGTCTACAGTCAGTTTCTACGTAGTAACTTAATGATCTTTTAATAATATGAATTTGGTTTGCCCCCTCCTTAGTAGCTTGGATTTGCTGCCCTATAGTATCTAACTGCATCTCACAGTTTTGTCTTTTGCTTTCAGTACCCCTCGCTTCCTTGTGTTCCTTTACAGTGGAAGGAAGGTTTTTCTTCTTAAGTCTTTGTGTGTTTCTTTTGCTCTGCATGGCCTTCATTCGGACTTTAGCCTAGTTATTTCATGGTCTTCCTTAATGCAAAGAGGCCTTCCACTTCCCATCTCTATTAAAAAAAAAAAAAATCACTCTTCCACCAGCCTCTTTCTTCAATCTGAGGTCAGTAACATGTAATAATTTTCAAGTTTGTTTTTATTTCTTTCTTTTTTTTTGGGAAGGGGATTGTAATTTGATCCTTAGGATTTTTTTTTTTTTTTTTTTGAGACAGGGTCTCACTCTGTTGCCCAGGCTAAAGTGCAGTAGCAATGTCATAGCTCACTGCAAACTCAAACTCCTTGGCTCAAGCAATCCTCCTGGCTCAGCCTCCTGAGTAGCTGGGACTACAGGCTAATGCAGAATTGTTTTTTTAATGAAAACAATCTGAAAACATGTTTTAACAATAAGCTAGAAAGTAACTGCTTATCAAAAGAAACTTTTTCTGTATGGAGAACATTTTAGTCAGAGAAATGTGTTTGAATATACGTCATTATATTTGAAAGCTTTGAAACTTTTTTAGCTATTTAAGGCTTGAGACCCTGTTCCAGATTGGTTTTAGTGACTCTCATATTTGTTAAAAACTTAACTGTTGGATGCTCTTAATGATCATACAGTTTATTTTCCAATCACAGTTAAGTAAAGTTTTCTGCTGAATTCAGTTAGTAAATTTCCATTATCCCTAATGTCAGTTGTTTTTGTAAATTAATAGAAGCTGTTGCATTTTTTATATTTTTAACAAGTAGTTTCAAATTGCACCAGAACTGTTTTGGAAGAATTTCAGTAAAGATAAATTCTATTTCTACGGTTTTTTTCAGTGTGCAGATGCTGAGGTTTTTCTTTTCTTTTTTAAATGAGTAATGCATGGTTTTTTGGCAACAAAATAATGGAAACATTTCCAAAACATCTGTTTCCAAATGTTCTCCACACAGAAAAAGTTTCTTTTGATAAGCAGTTACTTTCTAGCTTATTGTTAAAACATGTTTTCAGTTAAAAAAAAAAATTCTGCATTAGCCTGTAGTCCCAGCTGCTCAGGAGGCTGAGCCAGGAGGATTGCTTGAGCCAAGGAGTTTGAGGTTGCAGTGAGCTATGACATTGCTACTACACTTTAGCCTGGGCAACAGAATGAGACCCCATCTCAAAAAAAAAAAAAAAAATTCTAAGGATCAAATTACAATCCCCTTCCCAATAAGAAAAGAATAGCAATTTTGGAATAAAGTTGTAGGGGCCAAGGAAAAACTTCCCCTTCACCCTTTGAAGGTTTACTGAAAAATCAACTCACAAAAGGCAGATTAATTGGAGAAAAGGTGTACAAAATTTATTAATGTGTACACGGGGAGAACAGCAGAGTGATTATCCACTCCCCAGCCGGGGATTATCCACTCCCCAGAAGCCTTATATACTATCTTTGGAAAACAGGTTACTGGAGAGGGGAGAAGAGTTCTGTTGAGTGTCAATAAAGGTTACTAGGGAGAATGAATGGATCTGGGAACAGAGATTAATTTATAAATAGTTCTCATTGGAGTTTGAATGAGCCTGAGCTGGTTGTGAAAGGGTCTGTTCAGGTGTGATTACATTCTCTTTTACTGAAAGGGGAAGGAAAAACTGTTGTTCTATTTGATGGACCTTGACTTTAGGCAGATAAAGTGACCTTAGGCAGATAAAGAAACTTCTGAGAACTATGTCCTGGCTGTTGGAGAGTTACTGGTGGAGGCGGGGTGAGGATGCGAGTCAGAGACCTTGAGGCTTCTTTGGAAGGTTCAGCAAGTCAAACACCGTATTTTGGGATATTGGTTTCTGAGCCCCAACACTGTCTTTTTGTAAGAGAAAATACATAACTCACCTTTAAGTTCAACAACACTTTAAAGTACTTTGCCACAAGATAGTAAACCTCTGTTTGGTATAATAGATGTTCATGGATGTTTCCCATAATGTAAAATATTCTTTTATTTGATGATATAAACTGTACATCAACTTAATTGGACACATGAAAATTATAAAATGTCGGTACTGTGAAGGTGAATGTTACTCTCTGTATTGTGGAATCCATTACCACTTTTCTCATTATATGTCCAGTACTATTTGTGACACTTGACAGGTAGACATAGAGATAGTTTCTTTTAAACTTTTGTTAACAAGAAGCCTCAGTGTGGCTATCGTTCACTTTATGGACAGTTCACACATTGGAATTGCTGAGCCCTTCCTCAAAGGAGATGGAATTCTTGAGCCATTCTGGCACCATACCTAGCATTATATTAATATTTCCAGTAATTGTGTTGCATTAAATTGAGAGCTTAGCATGAGAAATAGTCTCTGAACTATCAGGATCAGTTCTAACTAAGGGACTGCAACCTGTCCATGGTTATCCCTCCTTAATCGGTAATTAAAGTTTACTTGGGAACAATGTGGTATATTATGATAAGTTAGCTAGCAAGCTTTAATAGAGATTAAGTAAGCACCGAATTATTTTTGAAAATTCTGGAACATAGCTAATATTTTAACATTGCATATGGAAAATATTTAACGTATAAGTGAGTCTTTGGAACTTAACTTATTAGTAATTTGGGACTACTTGTGGAGAGAACAGAATTGAGTCATGTTTTTTCTTAACAGATTTTGATTTAAGAAAAAAGATCTATATAGTAACACTATCATTCTCCTGAATAAATGATATAAGTACAACTTTTGGAAATTGTGAGTTTTGAAACTGAATACATTTCCTTCTGCCTTGGGTACTAAGAAGTTTTGAACTAGACTTGCAGTCCATTTTGTTTTTGTGTTGGACAGTTTTTGTTAACTTTGTGAAATGAAATCAGGTTAAAAAATTCTGAGGAAGTCACTGACTTACACATGCAGGATGTTGTGAAAGTTCATTTAAAAATTGGTTCACTTGTAAGTATTAAAACATTTTTTGTGAAAGGTCTGTTCTATACCCTGTGATGGTTAATAAGCAATGTTGCCATTTATAAATAGCTATTGTGAGTATGATATTAGCAGGCTGATATACATAATCTTATTTAATCCTTGTAATAATTCTGCCCAAGTATTATTTGCCATTACCAAATACCATTTGAGACAACCATACTTAATAGATAAGGAAACTGAAGATCAGAGGCTAGTAATTACCCAAGGTCATGCTGCTAGTAAATCAGCTGGCTCTGCACTGAGGTGGCTCCCACTCCCAGCACCAGCCCTTTTTACTTAGCTTCTTTCCTGTGAGTAACCTCATGACTCAGCACAGAGCAGAGTAAATTGTATTGGAAACACATCTTCCTTCTTCCTATCCTATCCTCCCTCCAAGAGCTATAGGGAGCACTTTTCATCAACATGTAGCATGAAGAGGCTTCAGGAGTTTGAATCTTAAATCTGTTTGTACTAATTATAAACTTTCTCCTTTCTTTTTTTGTAGAAAAAGCAACGATATAAATTTGATGGCCAAGAAACAAAAGTATCTAAGTTCATTACCTCCAATGCAAGTGATTTCAGTGACCCAGTTTACAAAGAGATTGCTATTACGAATGGTTGTATTAATAGAATGAGTAAGGAAGAGCTCAGAGCTAAACTTTCAGAATTCAAGCTCGAAACCAGGTAATTAAAAATAACTTGCAAATTATAAAAGAAGTACATGCTAATTTTATAAAATCTCAAAAACACTTGAAAATTAAAAATTATCTGTAATTCTACCATAATGAGATAGCCATTGTTAACAGTTCAAATAACTATAATTTATATTCTTATATGTGAATCTTTGTATGCAACTGATTATTTCTGGTCAGTCTTAGATGACAGGACTGTTGAGTCAAAGTGTATAAATATTTTAATGATCTGCCAGCAATGTATAGGAGTACCTGTCTCATAACAAGTGTGTTATTAATTTTTGTAGTTGCTCATTTAGTTGATGGATTAACAAGATTGAATTTTTTTCTTTTGGCCATTTGTATTATTTTTATAAAGAGGATTTGTTTGAAACCAGGTACAGTAATTTAAAAACATCATTCACTTACTGGGAAATATTTTTTTGTCTTAGTTTCTAAAATTAATACAGAATGATAATATGCATTATGTTTAACCATATATTGAATGAGAAAACAATGCAGCTTAGTCAACTGTATGTGTATTTTTAATGAGATATACACATACCTATGTAATTTTTTTGCAAAACAAGTCACTTTACTTTGAATTGTGGCATGGGGCAGGAATAACTTTTGGAGTCCAGAAAAATATATAGATTTTTGATAAACAATAGGACTGCCAGGCACCAAGAAAAAAATTGACTATATGTAATAGATGAAAACTCCTATTGTTTCAGTTTCAGGATGTCCCCGAATCCTTATTCTCTTATAAATAGTATTCTTCCCCTTTGCTGTGAAATAGAGCTTCACTGCTTTTCAAAAGAGCACAAAAATATTTTTTCCTTTCTACATTGTCTATATCATAATTTGTGAAGAAAATTTTGACCCCAGTTTCCCCTGACTTTCTATTATAAAGGTATAACCTGTAGCCTACAGAAGATTTTCTGAGCAAAATTTTTGTCCTTCCCAGGTGTGAAGATCAATTGCTTACTCTTGGCTTGCATGGGAGCTAGAGATCTATATGTGTGTTTATACAGTTATTCAACAAGCCCGTATTGAATTCTAAGCACTACACTAGGCATTGAAGTTATAAAGGTAAATACAGATATGTTCCCCACTTTGGAAATCGCAGTCTTTTGGGAAAACACACAAACAGATAACCACAGTACAGAGTGGCCAGTGCTATATGGGAGATCAGGCCAAGTACAGCATGAGAATACAGAGGAGAATATGCATCAGGAATTCAGGAAGATGACATTTGAATTGTGCCAAACAGAAAAGGGAGGGAGGATATTTCAGGCAAAAAGAACTCAAAAACTGGCCAGGCACGGTGGCTCACACCTGTAATCCTAGCACTTTGGGAGGCCGAGGCTGGAGGATTGCTTGAGCTCAGGAGTTCGAGACCAGCCTGAGCAAGAGCAAGACCCCATCTCTACTATAAATAGAAAGAAATTAGCCAAACAACTAAAAATAGAAAAAATGAGCCGGGCACGGTAGTGCATGCCTGTAGTCCCAGCTACTCGGGAGGCTGAGGCAGGAGGATCGCTTGAGCCCAGGAGTTTGAGGTTGCTGTGAGCTAGGCTGACGCCATGGCACTCTAGCCTGGGCAACAGAG
>CAUYPO010085398.1:0-31626 GCA_963574435.1 Cheirogaleus major
CCTGGACCCCCATGTGTTGGCTGAACTTTCCTCTCTTCCCAGTTCTCAGTCCTCAAGCCCCCTAACTTGCCAGGCTGAGGTACGCTGCCACTCCCCAGCCACTGTCCCTTCTTACTCTCAATGCATTTCTGACATGCTGTCTATTGATGGCCTTTCTTTCCTTTTTAAGCTGTTCTCTTTCACCCTTTCGGGAGTAAGTCTCAGCAGTCCAAATTGATACCTCTTCACTTTCTGGGACTTCCCCCTCCACACCCTGACGGCCCCTCTACACAGCACTCAGGAGCCCAGGACAGGGCTGGGATGTGGGGAGCAGACCTGCCTGCTGGCATCACTGGTTTCCTCAGCAATTCGGGTCAGGGCTGGCCTGCCTAGCAAGAGGATGGAGTTTTTCTGGCAGTTGTTTTAAATTTTGATTTTGTTTGCTCATATTGCATTTTAGGCAGAAAATTTTTTTAAAAACTTTGAAAGTTTTATTTAATGAAAGGATTTATCTCTTGATGTTCACAGGAGATCTTGAACATTTTCAACTTCGGGAGCTTTTCAAAATAGCATAATTGGTTGCAGAGGTCAGAACAAGATGAATCGATCTTATCAGAGGGCAAATTATCCAATAGGGGCTTACCTGGTTTAGAGAAAAGCTGTAAACTGAACAGAAAGAGAGGAGAGAAATAGAGAAAGATGGCCTTGGAAAAAAATCTAGCACTGATAAAACCGGAAAAGTATGCTTGCTCATAATGTGGTTAAGCTATGGCTCTCGTGATGTCTCTGAAGAATAAATGAGCCTGAAGCCTGCTGCAACTCACGATGACCTTGAAGTCTGCCTTCTAGTGACTCCTAAGGCCAAACAACTCAGCCTTCAAATGGATTCTTTAGGCTGCTATGTGACTTAGAAAAAAATGAGTTTCATTTTGTAGCAGCCGTTGCTGCCACTGAACTCTCGTTTTGATGCTTAGACACATTCTTCTGTGCATCACCTCCTCTGTCCAAATAACCACCCTTAGCATCAAAGACCTTCCTGTCTCCACTTGCTGAAGCATTTTCTAAGCGCTTTAGGCCTACAAGCCAATCAAATCTCATGTGTCCAGCATAATCCAATGTCACAGACTTAACTCTACAAGCCACTTCTTACTGCAGGGCTGATGGGACTCTGCTAATGCCAATTTTAAATATTATTTGTTAGATCCTGTTCAATCCCACAACCACAAAAAGCTAGGTCCAAGCCTGGACTTAGGTATACTGTTGCACCAAAAAATTTATGTTTATATTACTATTAATAGAAAAGAATATTATTGTAATGTTATTGTCCAGTTGGATCCTGTTAGGCAGGTACACAATAATAACTCATTATTGGACTAGAAAGAAGCCATTGGCACTTTAAAGCACTAATTCATGAGTTATTCTAAAGCAACGAGGAACCCAGTATTTTCATATACCTCTATGGCATATGTGAAGCTTTCCAATTTTGGTTTAAAATTTTTATTTTTATAGTAGTAAAGCCTTTTTTGAAATGTAATTTTAGGTAGAACCTCAATATTTAGAATGGAAAAGTGGGATTGCTATTATAGGACATAAGTGGGCCCAAATTACTACCTGTTAAGACTGCCTGTGATCCCATGATATACTTTGAGGTACAGTTATGCAATCCTGGGCCTCCTTGGAACATAATTTGCAAATCACTGATCTAGATGAAGCCCGACCATAATTGGGTGTTCTCCATTTCTCTATTTTTTTAAGCTCTCCTGCTAGATCCATATGCTCTTGAATTCACAAGTCATTAAAACTCATTACAGTTGGGTTTTTTCCTTGATATTGGAAGACTCATATTTACAAACACCAAGTTCTTTTCTTTTCTTTATCTTTTTCTTCCCCCACCCACCCCCCACAGGGTCTCACTCTTTTGCCTAGGCTATAGAGTCCAGTGGCATGATCATAGCTCACAGCAACCTCAAACTCTTGGGCTCAAGGCATCATTCTGCCTCAACCTCCTGAGTTGCTGGGACTACAGGTGCAAGCCACCATGCTGGGATAATTTTTTAAATTTTTTGTACAGAGGAATCTTGCTATGTTGCCCAGACTGGTCACAAACTTCTGGCCTCAGGCAATCTTCCCACCCTGGCCTCCCAAAGTGCTAAGATTACAAGCATGAGCCATCAGGCCCAGGATCAAACACCATGTTTTCAATCTTGACCACTTGGATTAAAATCTTTCTAAAATAAATTGTATATTTCCTAATGTCCTTAAACAGTATGCTAAATAAATATTCATTTTCCTTGTCTTAAAATTCATTATTTTGAAATCTATAATATATGCTATGATACTAGATAATTAACACAACAGAGTAGAAAGAGCATGGGCTGTGGAGTCTGTGGCATACAACCCATTTAACAGCTACGTGATCTTAAGAAAATAACTTAACCTATTTTAGCCACTTTTTAAAAAAAATTATAATATCAGAACGATACCTAATTTGTAGAGATGACTATGAAAATTACTTAGAATAATACCTTTCAGACAGTAAGTACCAAATAACTCAGTGGGTAGGGAGAGGGGAGTTGATAAAAACTGTTAGCTGTCTACTCAAATCCATATTCCCCATTAGGGACTCAGTTTGCCTGGTGGGGATTTATCTTCACCACCTTTTCAGGGCCTTCATTGAGCGGTGTTGTAGTGCAGTTACCACCCATTTTTAACTAGTACCAACACAAAAAGTTGACCCCTTTCTGTTGAAGACCCACGTTGTTTTCCTCTTCTGTTGTCTGGGTGTGGTGAACCTCTGTGAAACCAGACATATGAGATGAGGGAGACACAGTAATACAACAGAGAGAGAGGACATAGGAGAAGGATCACTTGTTCTTCAACTCACTTGTGCCCTCGAGACCAGCTAGGGTCCAACTCTCATGTGTGCTATTTCCACCAAACAACAGATTGGTGGGGTACTACCTGACCTCATGACTTGGGAGATCAGATGGGATCATGTAAACTGAGGTTTCAAAGCCACCTGATGTCTCATGGGCAAGAGTGCAGTCTCTGTTAGGGCAGGAGTTACTTTGCCAACAGTGAGTACTTTTCTGCCATATAAGGACCAGATTTGCTTTAAACTCTATTTGTTTCTGCCATGATTCTTTTATTGAGGCTGAGATCCAATCACCATGGGTACTTCCAGCACCAATAGATCTGTTGAACCTTGTGAGCCCAGTGACAGGACTGATTATATTGCTGCTAGAAGTCAAGTGACCTGATTCTTAAATCCTCATGCTAAGAGTTTGCTTTTTAGGGTTATTTCTAGGTATAAACTGTCTTAGTACAGCTTCTCTGAAAAAACAGAGTCTGAGTCAGGGGCTTACGTGCAAGTTGTTCTTTTTATTTTTTTAACAAATAAAAATAGTATATATTTATGGCACAAAAATACTTTGATATATGTATGCATTGTGGAATGGCTAAATCAAGCTAATTAGCATATCCATTACCTCACATGCTTATTTTTTGTGGTGAGAATGCTTAAAATCTACTCTTTTAGCAATTTTCAAGTTTACATACATTATCATTAAGTATAGTCACCATGTTATACATCAGGTTTCCTGAACTTATTCCTCCTGTCTAATTGAAACGTTACGTCCTTTGCCCAACATCTGCCCATTGCCACCCACCCCTCAGTCCCTGATAACCACCATTTTACTGTTTCTAGAAGTTCAACTTTTTAAAATTCCACATATTTGTGAGATTATGTGGCATTTGTTTTTCTGTGCCTGGCTTATTTACTTAGAATAATGTCCTCCAGGTTCACCCATGTTGTCACAAATGACAAGATTTCATTCTTTTTTAAGGCTGAATCATATTCCACTGTGTATAAATACTACATTTTTTTAAATCCGTTTTTCTGTTGCTGGACATTTAGATTGATAATGATGCAATGAACATGGGATTACAGATATTTCTTCAACATATTGATTTCATTTCTTTTGGATCTATATCCATAATGAGATTGCTGGATCTTATGGTGTTCTATTTGTACTTTTCTGAAGCACCTCCACACTGTTTTCCATAATGGTTGCACTAATTTGCATTCCCGCCAACAGCATACAAGGATTCTCTTTTTCCCACATCTTCACCTACTCTTATCTCTCATTTTTTTTATAACAGTCACCTTAATAGGTGTGAGGTAATATCTTATGATTTTAACTTGCCTTTTTCCCGATAATTAGTGATATTTAGCATTTTTCATATACCTGCGGGCCAATTTGCATGCCTTCTTTTGAAAAATGTCTTTTCAGTTGTTTGCCCTTTAATAATTGAGTCATTTATTTTCTTGATCTTGAGTTGTTTGAGTTCCTTGTATATTTTCATATTAGTCTCTTAACAGATATCTGGTTTACAAATATTTTTTCCCATGCTATAAGTTGTGTCTTCACTCTGTTGATTATTTCCTTTGCTATGCAAAAGGTTTTTAGTTTGATTCAATCTCATTTGTCTTTGTTTAAATAAATATCTATTTATTTTTGCTTTTGCTGCCTGTGTTTTTGGGGTCACATCAAAATTTTTTTTCCCAGATCAATGTCAAGAAGTTTTTTCCCTATGTTTTCTCTTACCTTTAAATCTTTAATCCATTTTTAGTTGATATTTGTATATGGAATAAGATGAGGGTCCAATTTCATTCTTTTGCATGTGGATATTCCACTTTTCTGGCACCATTTATTGTAGAGACTGTTCTTTTTCCATTGTGTGTACTTTTGTTGAAGACCAGTTGACTGTAGATGCATGGATTTATTTCTGGGCTTTCTATTCTGTTCCATTGGTCTATATTTCTGTTTTTGTGAGAGTACCTTGCTGTATTGATTATCAAAGCTTGGTAGTAGATTTTTCTTTGTGAGGAAATCCCAAAAAACAAAGGTCAGAGTCTGGGAAGAATAAAACTGGGAAGTAGGGAAAGCCGGCCTATGAGTCATTTTAAAGCTACTCAACACACTGGGCAACTGGATTCGATCTTGGCTGGGAACCCTCTCAGGATGAACTTCAGTATTGTTCAATAATTGAACTTCTGTTCCAGGAACAGAACAGGGGATATTTTATCCATTGACTCCTGCCCCAGGGGTCAACATCAGCCTCTGGGAGTGTTAAATTCAGGTCTGCTCATATGTAAGAATGGCCAAGTAGGATCATTTTGACATCCAATGTGGTAATACCAGAGAAACTTTGAGGCAGAAAGGGATACCTATATGGTGCAACAAGCTAAGGGGCTTTCAGGTGATGCTTGCACCTATTACTAGAGTGAAAAAGCAGGACACAAGATGTGCCTGATGCAGGTATGCTATTTTCCCCAAACAAAACAATCAGAGCTTGCTATAATTCTTTATTAATAATAATAAAGTGATTCCTATTGCTTTTTTATTCTGTAACTTTTTTGCTATTAGCTATCATTTCTCACTGCTATCTATGTGCTTTTTTATAACACTATTTCAAACTCCCACTAATGCTCTTTCTCTCCCACCATGAGCTTGAAAGCCAATTGCATAGTTGGTTAGGATTGTGCATAAATTAAGAGTAAATAGGCTCTGAGTGAAAGCCTGAAATGATCTTTAAAAGGCACATGATGTTATGACTTTTGATATGTCTATTAGCTCACACAGTAGCCATTTATTTCCTCTTAATTTCTCACTTTCTTTTACATTTTAGTTGAGCAAAATGATCAGAGAGCCCAGTTATAAACTAGCATGGATTATTGTTACGTTCACATAATATAATTACTTATTACTATTATTATTTTGTAATGAGATTAAAAAACTAAAAACATGTCCATTATTGCATTTTGTTAAGCAATATCCCTTTATTTTATTATTCAAGGATATAAATCCAATATACATACATGAAATTAGTACCACATTAGTACCAATTGAATTTGATCTAGGTTCATCAAATTAAAAAAAATTAAAAGACCACACATAATAAGACAATGTAGAGCAGAACTCCCAATATGGGATTCCCAATATATATTCTCAGTATAGGAGGATATTTCTTTTGAAAATGAAACATTTAAATCAAATACCTGCTTCCTCCAAAATGTTTTACAAAAAAGTAATAAGGATAAAAATAATACTGATGAAAAAATTCAACTTCAGATGACTTTTGTCTTCGGTGCAGGTTCTAATAGTTCAAATTAAGCAGAGACTAAAGTGCAAATATTGATTTTGGTGCTGGCTAGATTTCCAGGGTCTTTGAAATGTTTAGAAAACAGTCTGCACATTTCATTTCCTTTTTGTTTGGACAGCACATTGTTGCCAGCATTTCTTTGATTTGAACATCTGGAATCACTAAAACGTACAGCTGGGAAGAGCTGCCAGTGATATTTTGTTTTCTTGACTAAGAATCAGAACCCTGACCTCACCAAAGGGTAATTATCTGGGCAAGTTAATGATGAAATCCTGAGGAGTGATGACAAGGTGAAGGCCCAGGTACTGGCAACCATGGGATTTGGAATTGAGTTTGTCGCTGTACTTCTCTGAGTTTTATGAGATGCTATTGAAGAAATCACACTGCCTTTGTCAAACCTCCTGGGTCTCATGTCTGCTCACACACAGGGTAAGTCATGGCCCTCCCTTTCTGATGCCGGTCAGAGTCTTATCCACACACACAGCAGGTGAGAGGGGAGAGTGTAGCTCACTCTGTTGCCAGAAATTCACCCCAAGTGCACATACTGGATGCACAAATCAATAGTGAAGTGCTATGAAGAAATCTCCTTGTATTTCTGAAAAAAATAACAAGGCAGAAGACGGAGACTACAGGTCCAATGAGTTACAAGTAGTTCAAGAAAGCAAAGAGGAAAAAAAGATGACAGTGAATTTGTTTTTGTTTTTTGTTTGTTTGTTTGTTTTTGAGACGGCGTCTCACTCTGTTGCCCAGGCTGGAATGTAGTGGCCTGACCATAGCTCACTGCAGCCTCAAACTCCTGGGATCAAGCAATCCTACTGGCTCAGCCTCCCAAGTAGCTGGGATTATGAGCATGTGACACCACGCCTGGCTAGTAATTTTGTTTTAATGTCTCAAAGCTTCTCTTAAGAAAAGAAGCAAAACAACTCATGTAAAGAAATACCTTAGTGGTAAACCCAGGAAAGTAATTGCGCTAATGGTCTTTCCTTTTATCACACTTTTTCAGGTCGTAGTTGTCTGTTCTTGGTTCTGTTTTATATTGCCTAAGCTGGGCCTTCTTTGTGGTTCAAACCTCACTATTGAACCACTTTGATAGACAGGTGGGAGTTATATAACCTGAGTCTTACTGTACATGTGGATCTCCCATGAGCCTCTCTGAAAGCCCACAGCAGGGGTGGGTGGTAAAATACAATGTAGGTTTAAGCCAATGACATGATAATAAGCCTTAGGTTGTTCTAGGTCACCTTCCAGACCCTATTGTGCTTGTGCTGCTTGGCCTGTGGGCTAGGGAATCCTCTGCATTCTTTTTCAGTTGGCACACTGAGTTCTGATTGGCAGATTGGTAGGGTGTTCCCTCCTCCCCCAGGTGTGGCAATTGCTCTGGGCACCCGCCTTTGTCCCCAGGATGGCCAGAGGTTCCTCACTGTCTGCCTAACAACTTAAAAAACACAAAAGTGTAAATTGGTACAAACACTTTTAAAAAAATTGGTAGTGCTTATGAGGGCTCAATATAAGTATGACCCAGCAATTTTACTCCGGGCAACATACCCAATAGACATGAGTGCTTCCTTCCACTCAGGGGCATGTAAAAGAGTGACTGTATAGTAACAGCCTTAAACTGTAAATAACTCAAACATTTATCAACAGTAGATTGGATCAATTAATTAAGGTATAATCATAGAATGGAATATTCAAAGTAAGATGAAGAACAGGATACCATTACATACAACGAAATGGATAAATCTCATAGACATGATGTTAAATGAAGTCATACACAAAATAGTATAATTGTATGAATCCATTTATATGAAATTTGAAAACAGGCTAAACTAATCTATTGTGATTAGAGGGCACGTCAGTGGTTATCCTGTGTTAGGGATACTGACTGGGAAGGAATATAGGAATGCTTGTGGAATGCTTGAAATGTTTTATATCTTGATCTAGGTATTGATTACACAGAAGTATACATGCATACGTTAAAATTTCTTCTGCCTGTGCGCATAAAATTTGTGTCTCTTATTGTAAGCCATACCTCAATTTGAAAGAAAAAAATCACAGTGGTGAACCCTAATAATATATAATTAAAGTATGAAATTTCTATTGAAATTAATGACACATCAAGCCGTTGTCTTATTTGAAGAAAGATCCACTATGAGAATTCTTAAATTAATTATATAAACATTTCTGGACCCAAGCATCTGAAGGAAATCAGAATATTTTGCCCCCCCAAAATATTTCGTTGCAATATTCTGAGATGGCTGCCACAGGTCTAGCACACAAAGTCCAATATTTGTTCTTCATAGGCATCCTAAGTTTTTACTAGATAAAGATCATTTGAAACTGCTCTGGGAAGTACAGAGGATTTGCTATATGACTAATAACATTTTTTTGTGTGTTGTTCAATAATCAGGTGTGGTTGGCTAAAAAATAATGAGAGTAATTATGTTGTCTGGCTACACAAATATTCCTAAGGCTGATTCCAAAGAAAGGTTCCTAAAATATGTAGACCTTTGTTTGCATCAGTGATTAAGTTTATGGCACACCAAAGCCTAACAGATTTGCACAATCAGAAGAACTTGGCTCTTGGAATCCAAATAAGTCCAAATTCACAAAACTTAAGCAACTTTATATTGATTTCAGCAATTCAGACAGGAAGTTTCCATTGGCTAAGCTTATTCTCAGGAAGTACCACACCCTAATTTACTGTAGAGTTGGGGAATAACTCTAGGATCTTCATCTCTAGTCCAAAAAAGCTCTCAATAACACCACTTTCAGGAGGGCTGGAGTTTATAGCAGTGACAGGTAAGTCACTTTACCTCCAGTTTTCAAATCATCTATTTTGCTTAATCAACTAAATATGCATTCTTTACACTCATATTTTTCACATCTTTCAAGCCATTTCCACTCTCCTATTTGAAAAAGCATTCAAGGGAGTCAGCAGAGAGTTGTCTGATCGTTCTAAATTTCAGTTCTCTTGTTTATAAAATGATGATGATGTAATGCCTACCTCGTCAGCTTGTTGGGAGATGTTTAAGGAGCATTCTTGGCCAAAGATCAAAGAAGATTCCCTTCTCTTTGCTAGGTCCTGCATTAATTAATCTGCTTGTTTTATAAGTACTGAGGGAAAACTTCAGAACTCCAAGATGATCCAAAAAATGATTTTCTTCAAGTCCTTGTAGTTTCTGCTATAGATAATAGTAAATATTATTCGCATATTTCCCACATTGGAGCCTCAGCTATCTTTCTGATGGGAAGCTTCTTTCTTTGACTCATATCAAAAAAGGTTAAAGCAGCGAAGGAGCCAACATGACACAAGTCTTTTGGTCTCGGTTCCCTAGGGAGCAGATGACCAGCCTCTCTCCTTTACACTGGAATTAGTGACAGTGATGACATCCAATCCCACCTCTTATTTCAACCCCTGACAGGAGGCCTTCCTTTCTTTTCTAACAGAAGTATGGCAAAACATCCACATTTACATTCCTCATGACAAAACAAGATATACAAATTTTGGTGACTATTTCACGCTTCATGTAACTTATATAAAGTGTTTCTATTAATTGAGAATAGATGGTTAAAGTATTCTTAAAGGTCTAATACACTTTTATTTTGTCTGTTTGGCTCGGCTACGTTGTAGCAAAGGTTCAATTTCCTAGGTATAAATTTATTTAGGTCATCCACTCAGAGACCACCATTTACGAGTATTATTTTGTAATAAATATTTTGATTACTAATAAATATTTACATTGTTATTTAGTTTTCTTAATTTCTAAATCTATGATATTTCCTTCTTTTATTAGTTTCTTAAGCAGTGTTGGATAAGATTGTTTCATTCTATTAGTTCCAAATTAATACTTGCACAAACTGATGTATGTACCGATTTATCTCATCTTTTTGGAACAAAGGGTGACACTCCTGGCGATCATAAACATCAAACCAAAATGCAATATACTACTTCTGACGTTTGCTATCTTCCTTTATAAGAGAGTATAATAAATTTGGGGCTTTCTAGTTTTATAGCCTCTAATGGGCACTGAGAGAACATTAGTTAGTTTAATTACAATGGTACACATGTAATTACTAAACCCAATGCTAAAATTGTACAGTCTTTTATTATATTCAAAACAGTGGTGTTATATGACAGCCAGTGACCCTTAAAGCAATAACAGTTTTTTGTTTCTTTGTTTGATTTTTGGTTTTGGTTTTGGTTTTGGTTTTAACAACAAATGCAATAAAATTCTAGCACTCCTGGGTTGAACCAGTAAACTAAACTAACAGTAGCTATTGGTATATACAGAGATGTGCCAACAAGTTAGGAAGTTTAAACATAACAGGATTGGTGAAAGGAAGGAAGGAAGGTAGGAAGTCTACCGCTACTTCTAAAGGCAATAACCAGGCAATGTGACTTTTTTAGCAGAACTTACTCCTCAGCGAAGTTGAGATGTTGTACTTAAGATAATTCTGTAAATCTGGCACATTTTTAGTGTTTCATATTCATTTCCTAGCCATTGCTAATTTTTCTTCCTGCATAAACCATAAAATTAAAAGCCATGATTCAAGTTGGAGAATTTTTTCACTTTTTATTTACTTGTACAATTTATCATTGCTATGGTTACCTGTACCTGGTATTTCTTTGAGCAAGGGTGCTTGTTGGGTGGCCCAGTGCCCTTCATCAGGGGATGTCAAGGACTGAGTACATCGTGGTACTAGGCAAAGGCCTCCTCGTGGGTTTTCCTAATTCTCCTACACTGGGGTGCAGCTATTAATAATTCCCATAGGAAGTAAACAGGCTGCCAGGGGTTATTGCAATTGGATGGCCTCAGAGCAATTAGGGTATGATTTAACTACTAAAGAGCCATTTAGATTTATGCAGAAAATTGAAAAGAAACTTCACTTATTTTTTTTATTTTACATGATTCACATTTCTTGGCCCTTATTAGCTCAAAATATTGAGCCTTACTTTCTCCATACAATAATCCAAAATATCCCAATTTGAAGCATTAAAAAAAACCACTTTTTCGAAGTCTTTACCACTCAAATTACTGGTGAATACCACTGAATATTCTTCCATGTTAATAGAAACATTTTAAGTAAAATTAGGTAATTATGAACATATTCTTTTACCTTGTTTTCATACTATTTATCTAGCACTGATTTAGGATACACATAGACAAATTATAATTGGTATTTGGTTTAATTTACTGATTATCATCTGTAGTTAATAAAACAGTTGCTCTCTTCTCTAATGGACTATATTCTCATACATTCTAGAATCTGTTAACAGATAAGGTCCAAGTACGTGATTTGTTTTATAAAAGCATATATTGGAAGGCCTTGGCTGGCTTCCACGTGCAGTCCTCTCCACAAAGGACTGCCAATACAGATTCAGTTTCCTCCAGACTTCTGCAGAGGAGGTTAAAGTTTGTTAAAAGTTGTCTTGCTTCCCACCAAAGAAGAAAGTCCTGCATTCCAGGTTCTAAATAGTGCAGAAGGCCAGGGTGATTCCAGTGAAATTATGTTGTAACTTCAGCCTTAGGAAGGAATAGTATTCATCAGAAGTATTGAAATTATGAGAACCAAATTAGGAAAAGAAAGATTGACAGGAGGCCTTGGAACTTGCTGCCCCTCTGAGTTCGATTTCAACTAAAATCCAAGAGACATCTAGTAACTATGCCCAGATGGATGAAGTTCTAGGTATCCAGCTCAGTTGGACCCCCAGAGACCTTCCAAAAGCCCTATGCCACCACATGTGGTTGAGGGCAGTGACCTGGAGAAATACCACTTGATTTGGGTGATATGGCCAAGAGGGTGTAAGGTATGCACAGTGGCTGGTATAGAATTCAAAGGTACTTTGTCAATTATTCTACATCCAGGTCCTTTGTACGTAAAAGGCCCGTCCAACTAATACCTATGCTCCTCATTCAGGGACAGTTAACTTCCCAAACAAGAAGTCTCAGGGAGATTTTCTGAATTAAAGGTGCATCTCCTTTCAGATGTACATTCAATAGAAGACAGAGCTTCAGACACTCCTATGTCTTAATCGCCTCTGATCACTATGCATCTAATATTCTGAGTAATAGCAATATACTAAGCCAATCTCAGCCTCCTGTTTAAATCTCACCATAATGAGATAACATATGCAAAGACTAGCACAGGCAAGGCCATATTATTCCTCTTCCTTTTTTTTCAGTAGACACACAGAGATGATGTAAGTTTTGCTATCTAAATGAGCTTAAGTATATAAAAGCACTTCACTGAATATATCGGTATAGAATTTTAAGATATTATTGTTCTGTTTTTTGTCCTACTGGACTGAAAGAGTACAAGTAGTTTTTTTAACAAATTTACCTGGATTCTTTCATGTCATGCCCAATTACTAGCCAATTTCATTAATATAATTCCAACAAAAATTCATTCGGGTTATTATCAAAACTAATAATTTGATATAGGCACAAAATTTATGTATAAGATTTTTCATCAGTAATTTATGTATTTATAACTTTGAAAATTAGAAGCAGTTTAGTTGTCCAACAGCAGGTGACTGTTTAAAGAAAATTATACTGCTATTCAATAATCAAATGCATACTGGAAAATGATATTTAATAACACAGAAAAGTAATTATGATTTATTTTTAGCTAACCAAGTAGTATGGAGAGAGTATATGTAAAAAAATACACAAATATACATACAGATAAAGCATTTTTTAAACACACACACACACACACACCCCTATAGATAGACAAGGCATTTTTTTAAAAGACTTGTAAGAGATATACAAAAATGTTAACAGTAGAGGAATTCTGTATTTTTAAAATTATATCTGTACTAAATTATATGTATTTCCCACAATGAACATACATTATCTTATAAGAAAAAAATAATTATTAAAAAAGAAAAGAATTAACATTGTGAAATAGTGAAACAATTAGTGAAACTAATTGTGAATAGTGAAACTATTGTGAAGACTAATAGTGAAAACAATTAGTCTCGAAGTGGCCATGGGAGATTATGCAGGCAAAACACCTGGTTGATTGAATATTCTAGTTTTCTGCTAGTTGTTTTGATTGTGCAGGCAGAACTTCATTTGTTAGTTTAGGAGCACAGACTTCCATAAAGTTCAAACAAAGGAGAGGAAGCTAAGAATAGCAGAGGTTGTTAATTTTTCTATTAGACCCACCATCTGACTCTCTTCAAGTCCACTGTCTCTTGAGCTCAGTGTATCAGTTCACTCTGAGCATGGCTAAATGTTATTTGTGGTGGTGGTGACCTCCTGTTTCTTGCAAGTGGTGAGTGGTCTAAGGCAGATGTCCAAGAAATCCAGATGTTAAGGAAGATCTGTAAAGATACAGGGGTATTTCATATTCTTATAACAAAGGAGACACAACAAAGCAATAGTTGAAACCAAACAGCTACAGAAAAATAGTCAACTGACAGGTAAGCAGCAATCATTCTTGCATATCGTGGATCAAGACTCTGAGCCATAAAACAGGCATTATTTTCAGTTTCCCCTTATTTAAATCAAACTAAAAATTAAAATTTTCTGACATATTGACCCAAATCATAAAAATAAATACTTGGGCTTTTGCTATGTATCAGTTACTACCACTAAATCATGCTTAATTTATTTGTCTTGGTTGGATTGTCCCACATTTCTTCTTGAGAAATGCAGTGCATGTATAAGTGTCCTGGTAGTTGCTGGTCTTTCTTTCTTTCTTTCTTGTTTTATAAATAATTTTCACTGCTTAATTTTAACTTGCAAGCAACCTTTTAGTACACATTTTCTAGGGACAGTCCTAATACTTTCTATTGAGAAATGTTGCAAGCATTAAGAGCAAATGAGAAATCCTAGGTACCCTTTGTGAAATGTGATACTTTACTAAAATATCACCCTATATTTGTCCATCATACTTGCTTTTTCATTTTGTTGTCTTAAAAAAACCTTATATAAGGCACATGGATGTAATGACTGAGCTGATAACCTCCAGGTGTCAACAGCATGGGGCACCTGCCTCTCCATCACTGCTTGCTGCTTCTGCAGGCATGGTGGCGCGGATACACACAGAAAATTCATAGCTGCACAGAAATAAAACCCTGGTGTATGGGTTTAGGCCAGGCCCCAAGTGCCTGGGATGAAACAATGCTTTTAAAGTATGACTGAAGGGACTTTCTCTCAAAATGATGTTATTCCATTATCTAAGGAGGCAGTAAGGAATAAATAAAAGATTATTAAAAGGATTTTTTTTAAATAAAAGCTGGTCTTCTAGCACATCTCTGCCAACTAATAACCAAGTATTCTTGGGGAAGTCATTTACCTCCCAAGATGAAATCTGTTCAACATGTAGCTCCATACCTCCAGAGCCATCCCACCCCCAATATTCTTGATTTCCCTTCTTGAAGTCCACTTGTCTTTTAATCCATAGCACGTTCCAACTTGTAACAGAGGATACACCGTATTTCTTGTGTCTTTAATGGTCTCCTTCCACTAGAATATAATCCCCATGAAGGCAGGGTTCTTCTCTGTTTTGTTCATCAATCTGCCAAACAGCACCAAAAGCCATGCTTAACTTACAGTAGGTGCTCACTACATATAGTGTGAATGCACGAATGCATGAATGAATATATGTCACACACTCAAATGAGATTATACGTGAGCTTAAAAATATAAATCATTATTTTTTTTACTTAGAGCTAACTGCTAAAATAAACTCCCCTCGTTTACAGTTGCTAATGCATACTGAAGGAAACTTTGTATAATTCTCGTCCAAAAACTCTAGACACCCTAATGCTGATCATGTGTACTTTTGTCCTTCCTAAGCCAGCGTTGAGCACTGTGGCTCAAAGCAAACCTCCTTATATTGCTTCCTGCTTTCAACTGTCACACTCCACTCCTTCGGGCTGCGTAGTTACAAAAGATTTAGGCAAGTGCCTTCTTTCTTTGAGGCAATTAGGGGACTGCTTTTTATGTGTAACGGGATAATTAGTATTTATGAGATTTTGAGATATTATTTTGTGTTTTGCTTCTATTGCTGTCGAAAAAATAATGTGTTTAGGTGTTTAGGTCCATTTATGCTTAGGTGTTCATTTTTCTCTGCCTCCCAATTTTAACAAGGAAGGCAGGCCTTTTGCTCCTCCTTTTCCTCAGGTGCTGCCTCATGTAGCAAGATCTGCTGGTCAACAGCCTTTTCTCAAGATGTTGTAAAGGCTTACGCTTGCTACGGAGCTGATGCCAGGTGCCATAGAGGGAGTAGGAGAAGAGAGCTGATGCTGCATTGACAAAAGGCTGGGGAGCCAGATGGGGGGAAATGCAAATGACCTACGGTCTGGACTTTGGCTTTACTTGGAGTTGGATGGGAAGCTATCAGAAGGTTTTGAACAGAAGAGTGACATATTCTGACTTTCATTTTAACAGGATTCTCTGCTGCTCTGTTGAGAATATTCTGAAGGAGGCAAGGGATGTAGCAGGGAGAAGAGTTGGAAGCTAGTGCAGCAATCTTGGCAGGACATGGTGGTGGCTTAAACCTAAGTGGTGGTGATGAGGTTGGTTAGAAGTGGCCAGTTCTTGGAAGAGTAGGCCTTGGGGCAATATTTTTTAACAAGACTTAGGTGCATAGGTGTTTTGACTCATGTAAACCCTCTCTTGTTTTGACCCCTTTAGCATATAATCATGAGACTGGTGAATTTGAGTGTAGTCTGCAGATGTGGACAGAGCTCAGCTGAGCCACACAGGCATTGAACTCATAACCTGATTTCATTAGCTTCTGTTCTAATCAATTTATCTAAATATGGGCCAAGAAACTAGAGTCCAGAGCCCTCCTTCTGTCAGGTTTCAGTGTGAAATGTGTTCTCGGTTCTTGGAGCACTCATGGCAAAAGAATGACAAGATGCAAGAAGTAATGCAAGCACAAAAATGAGGTTTATTGAGGAGAGAGGGATAGGACTATTGAGCAAGAGCAAGATATAGGTTTACAGAGCATGATACTTAGTCCACAGATGATGACCAGACCCACTGTTGCAGCAAAGGGAGAATAAAAGGAAGGGCCTGGTTATGGTCTGCGTCTTTTTTTATAGGCGACCTCCCTGTGGCTCAGATGTCACTATAGAACCACTTTGAACAGTTGGGAGCTGCATGACCTCTGTCTTACTACACATGCAGGTTGTTCTGGGTCACTTTCCAGACTCTACGTTACCTATGTTGCTTGGCCTATGGGCTAAAGAGTCTTCTGCATTCTTTTGCAGCTGGTGTGCTAAGTTATGATTGGCAGATTTGTAGGATATTCCCTCCTCCCTCAGGTGTGGCTGTAGCTCAGGGCAGGATTAAGGTGGGGCAGGACCAAGATGGGGGCCTGGGGCCCACCTTCATCCTTCTTCCCAGGTGGGGCAATTGCACCAAGGCAAGGCACAAACTTTCATCCCTAAGAGATCCAGAATCCCTTGCTAACAACTTGGCACATCCACCAAATCTACATAGTCTGAGCATGATCTTCCAGCCTCATATAAAGTCCTTGAAGTGTCTTTGCCTTTGTTGTTGAAACAGTATGAAGTGCCTATAAAATGGACTTAAAAAATAAAGCAAAGTTTACAGAGAGTTCTGTTAGTAAAACAGCAAGCTCTGTCCATCCTGGATTCATGGAGCCATTCTGAAAAAAAACAACTTTTTATATGTCCATTTTGACAGTCTTTCTTAAATTGGAAAATAATTAAAATGTTCTGAATTTGCTCACATGTCCACAGGGGATCCATTCACCTTCCGGGCACACAATTGTACATTCTAACAGGCTTACACGAGGCAAAGAAATACCATCTATTACAGCTCAAATGGTAATAAGAGATGGAGATAACCACGTCTTGAATAATAATTTTTAAACCCTTCTTCACCCAAGGCACAATGTTCCTTCACAGGAGAATAGTCACGTGGGAGAACATGCCAATTATAAGGCAATTGGTTTGTTTTTCTAGCAGACTTGCTTTATTAGGAGTCCCCTAATGTGTTACACATTCTGTTACAAAGTGTGACAATTTATGGTGCATTGTGGGGATTTCAGAAAAGGGAAAGATCTTGCAAATTATTATCTGTGACAGAATTATAATTTTACAAATGATTAATCTCAATCATCCATCTCTTTTTCCTCTTGGGTTAAGCGGGAAAATTATATCCTGCAAAATTAGCTGTCAAAATGTGAGCCTGTGGTTTTGGAGTATTCGTACATCAGGACAACGAAAAGAAGATCTTTATTAATGAGCTGCATTAAATAAATAAAAAGGTTATTGTAGGAGGCATGCTGCTCTGTTGTTACAATATGTCTCATGATTTCCCAGCAGTCAGATAATATTTACCAAATTGAATCAGGACTCAATATGACTATATTACCTGTTTCCTGGGATATCCTACCACCAAAGTGTGATATTTTTACTTATGCTTTTCTTTTGGAGAGGGTACAAATTACAATACCTATTATTGTCCTCTGTCTTTCAAATTATACTGACTGGAGATAAATATTTTGATGACAGAATCATTTAAAAAGTGTTTGAGAGTGAGGAAAATTTTACATACATCACCAGACGGGTGTTGAGGTCAGTGAGCAGTTGTTCAGGGAAAGAGATTTGAAAGAGAAAATTAAAAATTGAGAACCATGTGAACAAACGAAGCAATCTTGAAATTGGCCATTTCACCAGATATTATTTTGTAATTTCAATGCAATTAACTCTAAATTGTTATCATACTTAAGTCGTATATCACCTACTACTTTGACTTGTGATTATGTGTATATATGTGTCATCTTCTCCATAGCTAGGTGGCAAGCTCAGTTTCTGGGACATAGTAGATGCTCAATTCATAAAATAAGAAAGAAGGAAAAGAGAATAGAATACTGAGTAAAACAAATGACTAAAAATAGCACTGGCTCATAAGTTGGGCTGTATAGATACCTAATCACATGATTAACACCAAAACAACTCACATTATGATATATTTTTTAACTTGGAAGAAAGAGTCAGGGAATGTAAGTTTTCTGAGCTTGCAAAATAGAGCAAAAAATGGACCTTTTGCAGAGGCTGATGATGCTCAGGGCTGCTTCATATACACCTCTGGCTGTGCTGAGAATCCCCGGGATTTTGTAAAAAAGTGAACTTTTAGGCTCCACCTTAGATCTGCTGATTTTTAAACCCATTAAAATTTCCAGACCTCAGTGCATTTAATGTTGCAAAAGTAACCCTGAGCACTGCCAGAACTGAGGCCCCTTGGCTAAGGATTGTTGCTGCCATTGTTTTTGCAGAGGAGCATGAACTTTGGGACTCTGCTCCCTAATCTCTTTAGTGCTCTTGTTTTAGTCTGGATCTTCAGTTGAAAGAACAGAAGATCCCATGCAAGATCCCTTAATAAGAAAGGGAGTTGATAGGCAATACATGTGCTAAAACTGGAAACTGTCACAAGACAAGGCCACTCCAGGGGCATCTACAAGTTCCTTCATTATCCTGAGCCTTTTTCTCTCTCTTTCTCTCTCTCTCTCTCTGCATCTTTCTCTCTCTCAAAAAATCCCTGCAACCAGTGGCATGTCTCTTTTTTCTCTCCATTCTCTATCAAAATATTTTCCCATTCTTTATGTGCTGAGGTTTCTTATATTAATACATGTGGGAGCCTGTACCCCATCTTAATTTCTGCTCTTCAAAATTTGTTCCACCTAATCCAGGAGAACTGCCCAGACTTTTGCTGGCCCTCAGCTTTCAGCCTTAGCTTCCCCTGCTCACTGCTACACACTTGAGAGAGAATCTGATTGGCTCAGCCCACCTTCTCACAAAAGGCTCCATCTTAGTCTACTAGCAAAATACCTTTGGATCAGGTGCCTGTTTTACTGCAATCATCTGGGACTGGATGTTGAGAGTCACAATGGCCAAGTATGTCTGCTTTGGGATGGTCTCTTCAGAGGAGCTGTGCAGGTGGCAGATACCTGGGACCTTGTAGAATATGTCTCAACTTCTGCCCTGTTTTAGAATTTTATGTATATATATATATGTATGTATATTTATGTGCATGTCTCATCTTCTAATTTTTGAGCTCCTGGGGAGTTGATGCATTTTTATATTATCAGTAGTATTTAGCACCCTCATTAGCATACTTTCTATATTCAATACTTGCTTATTACAGTGAGGTGCATAACTATCTCTCTCCTCTTCTTTGCTATTTTTTTTTCTTTCTTCCCTCCCTCTCTTCATTTCTCCCTTTACACCTTCCTTGTTTCCTTTCTTCTTTCCACAGCATGTAAGAAGCTACTATGTCAAAGACTATGCTAGGCATCTTAGTGTCCAAATTAAAAAGACGTATTTACTACCATGAAGATGCTTACTGCCTAGTGGGGAAATGATGTCTATAGTAGGATGCTACGTTACAGATCGCATGTTTCTCATTTTTACATGTTTTCCTTTCCCTATTTCATATAGTTTACTAATTCATTATTGCTTCCTTGCTTTGGGGATTCTGTTCAGGGCAGAAGACAGAAGTGGCAGTTGTCAGTGTTTCAGTTTGCCTTTTCTAATGCCTAAACTCATTGAAAGGATGTTGTGTGTGTCCCAGAGATGAAGTTTGACAGAGGGTGTTCCTCTGATGAAACAAGAGGAAAGAGGAAGAGGGTCTCATATGGCTAGGGGAGGGGTGTGCTTGGGGAGAGGGTTCCCAGGAGGAGGGGCCACCTGGCCCTTCCCTTGGCAGCGCCCCAGGGAGGTGGTGGATCCCAGAGCAAAAGGTGCTGTGCTGCCCTGCATGAGGTTCCCAGCTCCACCCCAGCATGGGAATAGCAGAGTCTTACCTAAAGCCATCATTTGAACTGGAACATGAATCAGGGGGAAGTAACCAGTGTCCAGAGAACCCATTTTATGTCTTCTGAGGGATGTAAGAGGCTGAGACCCCAACACTGTAACAGGCATGGGAGGATTTCCCCCTGGGAAGTGGGGTATGACTTGATAACAGTTGCGTTGAGAGAGGGCTTACAATGAAATTTCGGTAAATTTAGAGGAAAAAAATGCTATTCTTTATAAGAATAAGTTTGTGAAACCATTACATATGCAAACATGTAACTGGAATATAGTGAACTAATTTCTAATGGCACTCATTATCATATACTCTGGGACCACAGAAAGGTGATTAAGTCTAATTTAGGGAAATGTTTGCTTCTTGTGACCATTAGCATGAACTTGTGGATGTGTCTCTGACTTTAGGGATAAAACTAAAACTGTAGCCTAGAAAAAATAAACTAGAGACCTGTGTGATCTGGGATGACATTCATGATGCCTCATCATGATCAAGTCATGGGACTGCCGGCTGCCCCTTGGGGGTGGCTTGCTGTTTAACCAGATGCGGTGTGCAGTCTCTCACTGTTCTCCCAAGTATTTTGTTGGCTAATTCATTCACCCTCTTGAAATCTCATTTGCTTTCCTATTTTGAGAAATGAAGAACCCATCTTAAAGAAATCTGGGGCATATTGAACTTGTATATAGAAAAGTACTCATAATTTCTAAAGCATCTTATTAAAGTTATGTGCCGTAAGTGGTTTTATTTGTATGAACCATTAAAAGTTTATCAGTGTTTCCCCCAACAGTGTATTTAAGTTATGTTCTAAAATCCCATAGACAGAAGAAACTATTTATTTTAGTGCACCAAAAAGTATTTTTTTGCTTAGTGTTATCTTTTTCACATGATCATATATTTTTCAATAAGTATACGGGACCAGGACCTGGCAGTGTTGTGTGTATAGAAGTAAATAATAGACAAGGTTCTTGCCCTCAAAGAGATTACAGTCCAGTAGAGGAGGCCAATATTATGCAAATTTGTGAAATTGTGGGGAATGCCACCAAGGTTAAGAACAGTGTATTGAAGGGGATCAGAGTATGCTGCTCAAAAATATGCCACCTGGCATCAAGATAATTTTGAACTGAGGACAATTGACAATCAACAAATGAAAGAGTTCTCTCTGCCCTCCACTTACCTGCCTAAAGGCTGCCTAAAAGCAGATCCTTGCCCCTCCCTGCCCTCCTCTTCACCCTCAGTGAGGAAAGAGTGATTCTTATTGCTAAAGACAGGGAGTCAATACCAAGATGAGTTTGCATAAACTGACCTTACTAAAATAGCCCTTACCTTCCATTAGTTCCTTTGTATATATCCTAGTCACTTCCCTACAACTCATAGTCCCTTGAAGCCCAAACTTTTTTTGTTTTGTTAAAAGGGTATATAGGCCTCCAAGTCTAACTACTTCCTTGAGTTTCTAAGAGCTCCCATGCATGGAAATATTAATACAAATTGTGTACCTTTTCTTCTGTTAATCTGTCATTTGTTAGTTTAATTTGCAGGCCCCCAGGGACTACATTTAAGAGGGTAGAGGAAGAGTTTTTCCCCTTTGACAGTGCTTTAAGAGGTCATAAAAAACAAGGAAAGACTCTCACAGAGCAGAGAAGACTAAAGAGACATGAGGACTAAATGTCAGTGATGTCCACCTGAGGACTAAATGTCAGTGATGTCCTGGATGGGACCCTGGAATAGGAAAGGCATGTTAAAGTTCAAACCGGTAAAATCCAAATAAAGTCTGGAGTTCAGTCAATAGTAATGCATCAATGTCAGTCTCTTAGTTTCGAAAAATGTACCACAATTATGTAAGATATTATCAGGGGGAACTGGGTCAAGAATATACAGAAAACATATAATATTTTTGTAAATTTTTTGTAAATCTGAAATTATTCCAAAATTTAAAAAGTTTTTAAAAACAAATTGTTAATATTATTTTACTTCTAACAATCTGGTTCTTTGTGAATGAATGATTTTATGAGATTATATTAATACCTAGTGCATACTGACCGTTTACCTATGCTTAGTCCTCACATAATCCAGCTTCATGGTTGCAACGTACCTATGCGGTAAATACGATGATTATCCCTGTTTTACAGATGAGAAAACACCTTAGAGAGATGATGTAATTTTCTCAATGTCCCACAGCTAATAAATGCTATTAATATAAAGCTTTCACAAGCCTTAGAATCGTCAGAAACCAAGTTATTTTCAGCAGAATTGTAGTATCGGATGTGGATGTTGGTGCTCTATAATATTTAATTCACTGAGAATCTGAGAATGCACAAAAGTTTTGCCGGGCAGGATGGATATTCAACTATCCAGAACAATCCATCTTATAAATTACTGCACTTGCGTATGTATGTGCGTGCTACAAAAATGAAAGTGTATTGTGCCTGTGGTTTTTGTCAGTTCTCCACCGTTGGACATGGTCTCTCACAGCAGGAACACTAGCTGCTGTGTATTCTCTCCAGTGAGCCCCTCTCCCCTGGTCCCCGGTCCTGGGGCCGTTCTCTGCACAGACGGCAGCTCATTGTACACTAGAGCCTGACCGTATGAATGCGCTGCTCCAGGAAGGGGGGTCCAAATCAATCCTTTCTGACGTTGGAAATTTACATTTGAAAAAAGACTGTTCCCAAGTACCATGGACACAACCATCAAAAGAGGGAAAACCGAGTGAAATGCCTGGTTTGATTGTCGTCGTGGTGGTGGTGCTTTATTTTGTTTTGTTTTGTTTCCGTGAGCCTAAATAGTCAACTTAAGCATTTTCATCCTGACTTGATCCAATTAATTAATTATGTTATCTTTGTATAAGAACCTCCGGAAGGGAAACAAAATAAAATCAGAAGCACAGGATAGAGAGAGAGAGAAAAAATAATCAAGTGTGAGTAATGGGAAGATAAAATAGATACAATCATATTTGCACCTCATATCAGCCCCAGATTCCTTCCAGCTTACATATATTGTAAGTAGCTTCCACAACCCCTAAATATGGCCAATGAGTATTTTGCCTGATTCTATATAAACATAACAAGACTCTTCAAATATAACCCTGCTGCTCGCCTCACTGGGCTGGAGTAGCTGTTTACATAGCCTGTAGATAAATAGAAAACTCAGTCTGCTTATTTCCAGTAACCATATTAGTAGAAAAGAAAGTTAACGAAGGACGCTGCAAAGGAGTACGGTGTGTTTAATAAAACACTTTCCCCAGGAATTGAAAGAAGCCTCTGCATGTGGGATTGCAGCAGCTCATCACTAATTCAGAATCTCCCTTCAGCATCAGACTTTTGTCTTTCTTCTTGCTACTAGCCACACTTTCAAGCGTGATGGCTTGCTGTGTAGGCTTCCCTGCTCTGGAAGCGAGCTCAGAGAGACGGGAGCGAGAGAGTTCATTAGGGGTATTTCACAGTCACTCAGATCCCAGGGTCTCTGTCTCATCTTTGCAGATCACACTGCTCATGGAGAGGCTTTCTGTATTTTGTTACTTATCCTTGTACTGCCAGAAGTCTACAAAGACAGGGCTCCTGCACGTTCCCATTCACATCAGCGGAATGTGAGCACAATTCAAAGCCTGCCACGGACTGGGGTACATTCACTGATTGCAAATCAGCTTATTGTATTTTAAAAATTCAACATTTCCTTGAAAATGCAGCATTTGAAGATGAAAATCTTATTTTAAGAGAAGCATATTACAAAAACGAAGAGTAAAATAAAAAGATGAGAGAGAAAGCAGGAAGGGAGAAAAAGAACAAAGAAAACGCAGACAAAAGTACAAAGAAAATGATCAGGTTGATTCTGTTTTCAAATCCAGATAGCTGACTTATGAAAACCAAGTTTTGTTTAAGGTTTTAATTTACTTCTATGCATTTTTTTTTTTCAGAAACCTCTCCTCAAAGCCAATCAGCATTGCTAATGTATTGGTCACGTTCCAGCCTTGAGAAGTCAAACTGAGCCAACACTATTAGCACTCTGCAAAATCAAAAGAGTCAGGACTCATTCTCCATCAAATAGTCCTTTTTTCCTTCAGCTTTCTGGATGTGGACCCTTGATTACAGCACATTCTCCTAATTATAAGGTCTACTTTGAACATGTTGCTTTATTCCTAGAAAACCAATGGCCATTAATGATTTTATCACTGAAATCCATGGTTACAGGTGGGCATTTGCAGTTTTAGCATGAGCCTGTCTGTTCAAAGAGAACATGGTTAATATTATTTAATAGCACCTATACGCTTTTATGGAACGAGAGAGGGAATTCATCACATTTACCACTGATGAAACTCCTGAAGCTCCAAAGAACATCTGGATGAAAAATGGGCTGAATTCTCCTACTTGGAAACCTATATATTCTCATTTCTGCCTAGATGCAGTATTTATTCCACTGAATCTATATTCAATCTAATTTTCACTCTGCCCAAGCTGATCTTTAGGGCAGGGAGGCCAGCCTAGTAATGCAGAGCTGGCTACATATGCTTTTCTTTATAGAAAGGATGACTTTCCTAGAATTTGAGCAACCCTCTTAGGCTTCTGGTTTTTTTGTCTGTGTGGTTGGCAACTGTACATTCATGTATTTAGTTAGTAGAAGAATGCATATGCGGAGACTACCTTGCCCCCAGAAGCAGAAACATGTATGTCTTTTCTCAATATTTTAGGATCCAATCAGCCTTTATTCAAAGGCAGCAACACTGTATTTCACTAAGGTTTAGGGACTTTCCTTTTCCCCAGACCACTGGAAAGATAGGAGAGTTTTTACATTGTACCAAACTTCCAGGGATGGCATAAAATTAACAAGTGTCCAGTGTGTGCCTTCAAGGGTGATATTGCACAACTGTAGGGGCATCATTAACAAAATTGGAGTTTGCAATGTGGTGATACCAACACCTACTATGCGCAAGGAATTGGGATAGGGCTATGGAAATAAGTAAGGCACAGTCCTTGACCTCAAGTTCTTTAGCCTCTAAATGGGAAGACATGCCAAAATTATGATAAAATAAAACAATAATTTAAGGCTAAGTTATGATATATGAGAATATATGTCACAAGACACTGAGAGATTCATTGTCAAATGTTTGCATAATCACTGAGTGTTATAAGATCAGATAAATAGTGTGAACTCAAATTAGATATTGTATCTTGGAGACAGTATGAGAAGTCTTCATTTCTGAGGCAATGTAACTATTTTCTACATGAGCAAAATATATTCTGGTTTCCTAGGCATACCAGCAGAACCCATTGGTGTCACACTGAAGTTTTAATATGCTGATCCATTTTCATTTCAACTTTGAGGTTTATTCTGTAATACTTTTTTTTCTTTTTACTCACTTGTACTTTGAAAGCCTGATCTTAGACTCTTGAGTTTTAATGTTCTGCATTTCCATTTCTGTTAGTTTTCTCTGCAGCCAAATGTGCTTACATTCTTGTTGACCCAGTATTAATAAAAAGGATGTTTGCACAGCAGGGAAACGTATTCTCATTTATCTCAGACCAGAAATGTGAAGAATGGAATGGCCTGATGGCCATTATCTTAACCCTATGTGACCGCGAACATTTTGAAGCAGTGGAAGAAACAACTGGACCACAAAATCCTCATTAAAGTTTCCTGCTCTCGGTATTAAAGTGCAGATTAAGTCCCCTGTCACAGTTGTTATAAGGACTTTTTTTTTTTTTGCAATAAATAAGTATAAGATTATTTTGTAGTTGACAAAATAGAGTCACCTCATTTGAAAGACTACAAAACTCAAGAGTTCAGAGTCCTCAGTGGGAGTTACTTGGCATATCATTCCCTGAAATTCCTCCTACTACCAACCACCCCATTAAAGAGAAACATGAAAGGTCATGATAGTGCTCATCTGTTGTGATGTCCCTGCTATCCCATGGAAGAAAGTCAAAGCCATGGAAAGCTGTTTCTATTATTTCTGCTGCGACAGGATTTTCATACTCAATTTGCTGCATGGGAAATTTAAATATAAATGAAAGAAAAAGGCTGGATGTATTGTTCTAACCCTCAAAGTGAATATAAATAATTCTGAGACTTTACTCTCATAAGAAACTCTTCAACAGTAATGTAAGAAGCAATGAGACACACACACACACACACACTCACACAACTAATAAATATTTCTAAGCAAACTATAATCAATGAAGCATAATGACAAAGAGTCTTTGAGTAGATCCTCTCTCTGATAGCTATTTCCTTACTTACAGAAATGCTTTTTTGGTATTTTTGAATATGCACGTGGCTTTAGTTCATAAGTGGCAAGGGTCAGATTCCCTATATACCATTCCCCCTAAATTAATGGGTTGAGCACAAATTAAGCTAGAACTCCTATTTCTTGGATATCTACTATGTATCTAACACAAAAGAAAAAAAAAAAAGGAAGAAAGATAGTCCCTGTTTGCTGTCTGATAGCCTTGGGAAACAATTAAGCAATTAGTAAAAAGCCTGTGTAGAACATTGGTAACAAAACGCTAAGTAAAGGAAAGGCTGAGGCAGTGAATGAATGGGGAGGCTGTTTGGCAAATGCAGATAGGGAGTGGGGAAGAAGTCGGGAAGGGGCAATTTTAGAGGAAATGTCGCTTGAACAGTGCTGTTAAGGATGGTGTGATGAAGGATGGTACCAGAGAGGTACAAGTGAGGACTAGTGTCCAAGTGCCAGAACAGTTGTTTCTCTGGGCCACTTCCTGCCAGGAACAGTGTGGAAACACCAAATTCTCATCAAATTCCTCCTGGTGGTGGGAGGGGTGACCATCACGGGGCAGCGAGGAGGTGGGTTCTTCCAATCTCACAGATCCCATGTGGGATCTCGACTCGCCTTCCTCACCTCTCAGGGCACCCTGCGCTCCTTTCTTTTGACCCTGGGCTGGTGGATGCCACTCTTTTAGGAGGGCTGCACACTCCTCCCATCCCCCTCAACCTTAGCGCCATCATCACTATTTCACCGCCGCCTGCTCTGAAGAAGCATCTAGGGAGAACTGTTGTGATCCAAGTGTAAATTTTTGAAGTGCTAAATCAAGTCTAGGGCTTGGAGTGGATCTGAGAGAAGTGACTTGTGCAATGAAAGAAAACAAAGTATCAAAAGTGAGGATGAAAACTGGGATGTTGCTAAATAACATAGTTAGGGAAAGACTATTTGGTGTGTGTGGGATGAGTGTAGTTGGGCTAGTAAAAATAAAGGTGAGAAAGATGCTAAGTTTTATTTAAGCTAACTAAGGCAATAGAAGTAGAAATATCCTGTAGTCAGCTATGATGCCAAATGGGTGTTTTTCCTCTGTTCCCAGCACCTAGCAGAGTGTCTAGTATACAGCAGGTGCTCAGACTTGTTAGGAGAAATGCACTGGGACTGATGATAATGCATTTTAGTAGTAGGCATATAGGTCATGACCCAAAACCCACAAGTAACTTCAAATAACCATAAACAATCTCAAGTATCTTTGCCGTCTCTACATTGGTGTCTGTCATTTGTAGAGGGTAGAGTTTGGGAGGTGGTAAAATAACTTCATGTTGAAATTATAACCTTTTCTGTTAATACTAAGGTATTGTCTAGAGTTTTCTTTTTCTTCAAATGAAATCTTGCACCTAAGTTCGATATATATTAAAACACTAATAGCAACAATTATGGAAGAGCTAAGCAGGGCTAGTCTGATTCAAGTGAGTGTGGGGTTTCTAGAATTCTGGCTCCCTGTTCAGTCCCCTATGGTGGTCCCTGTCATTCTTCTGTGGGGCTTTATGGAAAACCACCAGCACAGGCTTAATGCCTAATCTGTTGTGTTTGCCCTTGTTGCTCTGGGTAGTTGAGGCTTGTGGTTGGAACAGATATTTTATAGGTTGACTATTTAAGCACTTACTAATATGCAGTAGCCACTGTAGTAGCCACAGACTCAAACAGCCACAAGCCAGCATTCCTGGGATATGAGGTGCTTAAGAATATTTGATGAAAGAATGAGGGAAAGTTGTGAAAGGGTGGAGTTCTTTACATACACAGATATTGGGGAGAAACAAAATTAAAACATGTAGCCTGAATCGTTATCCCAAGCCCAAGACAAATGCTTTACTCTGGTGGTTCAAAGTTTACCTTTTATATCCCTTTTATGTACTGGAGGTTTGATGAGCCACAGAGAAGCAGCAGCTGCAGATGCAGGTCCTATGAAACTTCTGGACTCTACTTGGTTACTCTTCATCTCAGCAGCTGGGCATTTGGACAACGTCTCAGAACGGCAAGCTTGGCTTTGAAACATCTGTGGTGTTCCTTTTGATGTGCACCCAGGCTTGAGGTCCCCGGGCCAGCTAAGAGCTGTTTCTTACACTTTCTCATGTTTCTCACTCTCCCTCCTGGGAGAGGGGACATTTGTTAAGCCGGGTCTGTCACCCACGGTGACACGTGAGCTCTGAGCCCTGGCGCCCGGAAGTGTCCAGACTCCAGAGGAATATGAGCTTCCCCTTTTCTGCCCTCTGTGAAAAAGGTGGCAGGTCCACAGAGGAGACAAAGGAAACAAACAAAATCAGCCAATCTTCTTCCCCGAAGGTGATAGGAGACTGAGGTTACTTCAGCCAGAGGGAAGGAAGTTCCTTGTCCTGTGATGTCTCTTAATAAACTGGCCCACGCTGCTACTCAAATAGATGCTCTGCAGAGAACACAACTGAGATGTGAAAAATTTCTGATTTGATTAAAAATAAAACTTTTAATAAATTTTATTTTTACTTTATTTGATTATATCTTATTAAAATTGTTATTTTTATTAAAATGTTTATTACAAATAAATTTTATTTTTTTTATTTTATTAAAAATAATCATCAAAGCAACCATGAAAAAAAATAGAAACTCAATTGTTCTGCTAATATCCGGTTGAGACAAGTGCTTAGCTCAGGCACCAAATCCACTGCCCTGGGTCCTGTGAGTCCCCCAGCCTGCCTGAACTGCCCTGCACTGCCCTGGACCCCTGCTAATCTGAAGGACAAGGTGTGGGGCAGTGCTTAATGTCCCCAAAGAGACCCCTGAACATAAGTGAACTGCATCCCGAGAAGGTCAGATGCTGTGGAAGGGAGGGGTCCCCCAGGAATGCACCACACACAGACTCAACTGCACTCGCTCGTTACCGCTGTCGCTCAGCGGACAATTCTGACTGACCTTGTGCAAATTACAGCTGCCTCCATATGCCGCCACAGACACACAGAGGGGATAACCCTTAGGAGCACAGCAACTCCTCTAATGACCTCCAATTACAGACACCAAACAAACTGAAACCAATTCCTCTCTCTCCCTTCTTGCGATTCCTGAGGCTTAAAAGGCTCACAAAGCACTTCTTTCTACAATGTCACCAACGCACTAGCAAATGAGTATCATTTATACAGATAAACAATGTTCATAAGTGTGTCAATCAAATTATAAAATCAGATACTAACAATGCTATAGCTGTTCTACTGTCATTTTGTCATCAAAGCTACAAAAAGCAGTCATCGTCCTCAGATGCTCTAGACAGAGGGTGCTAACTCTGGGTGATTCGTGATTCAGGAAGAGAAGGAGCCTGGGATCTTGGTTTATGGCCTTGAACTGCCTGAAATAAATTATCTGTGAATGTGTCTAGCCTGCACTTCCTACCCAGTGTTTTTTGTCAATATGAAAAAAATCAGTGGATGTCCCATAGAAATCATTGTATGGTTTCTCTGGAAAATATTGAGTATTTGGCCACACCAGGACTGCATTCCTGCCTGGTGACAATTAGCTGGAATCTATTGACTCTCTGCACAAGGCATGCATTCTTCAGACCACCATGGCCTCCACCGCGCCCCAGTATAAGTTTGATGCTAAGGGCCTGTGTGTGGAGCTATTAGCACCTTAAGCTGAGCTGCCTTAGTTCACATTCATTTACGTTACCTGCCTGGCCTCTATATAGATTTGAACTTGTGCACTCTGCTCCAAGTCACGCAGTCCTATTTTATATATCCCTTCCCCTACTGCCTTTGATAACTGTCCCAGATTTTCTTAAAACATCCATGAGCAGCCTTTGAGAAGGAGTGGTCTAGAAGCCATTCCTTCATGACAAAGAATCTTGACTCAGGGATCTAGTAGAGTTGACAACAGCTTCAAATTAGTGTTTGTGTACCCAAAGATACTGACTACATGCATGCAAATGAAGACTCTCGAAAACAAATAGAGGTTCTATAATTCCTCCAGATAAAAAAGGTTAAGTTTCATAACTAATTTAAAGGATATGTGACAGAGTTATTCAACAAATGCAGCTGCTTAAATATAGCAGGAGAGTGAGCAGCATTGGTTGCTTCAATAGTAGTAAGTGCATGGGAGCTCTGAGAAAGGAAAGGTCAGTTTGAGATGGCAACACCAGGGTAGTGCTTCTCATGAAGGTGGCGTTTCCCCCAGGCCTGGAAGAGTACTCAGGACTTGAACACGTAGAAAGTGAAGGGAGGAACTTTCTGTACTGAAAGACCCATCTGAGAAAAGCACAGAAGCGGGGACTAGGGGAGGTGTACTAAGAAAGAGGGCAGTTCAGTTGGCCTGGACCGTAGCTGGGTTCTCATGCTTAAGAATCCTAAACTATTTGAAGTTGAAGAGTTCTGGATCCATCTCCTGAAATTATGTTTCAGCAGGTGTGAATGAGGCTCCAGAATCTATCTTTGAACCATTGTCACAAGTGATTCTGTGGTGAAGGGGCCGCAGTCTGAAGTTGGGGAAAACTTGCATGGGGTGTACAGTGGGTGGATATGGGAGGGATTGCAGCGTCCGGACCTCAAACAGTCTTGACTTCAGGCCATGGAGTTTAGAATTTTTCTGTGGGCAATAAAAATCTACTTTTCCTGGCAGTTTAATATTCAATATTGAGATGAGGGAGAGAGATGTCTTAAAGATGACACCCAGCTTTGGATCCTAAGAGGCGCCATTCACAGAAGCAGGGAGCATGAGAGGGAGAGATGGGGCATGGCCCTCAGTTCAGCTTGTGACCTTTAGGTTTGGTTGTCACGAGCCTCCCTTTGACTGTAGGTCAATGGAGAGGGAGATGCCCAGGGGCTCCAGCCCAGAGTCTTCCCATGTTGGGCTCCGAACACCAACCTTCCAGGACTCAGTTCCTCATCTGTGAAGTGGAGATGACAATAATATCTGCCCTGATCTGTCAAGATTCTAAGTTGGGTAAAGTATCTGAAAGGCCTTTAGAGAACTATAGGTATGTAAGAAATTATTTTCCTAGGGAGAAGAGTAGATTTTTAAAGTTTTTAGCATGACTAAATAAATGCCAGTATACATATACCATGGTATACATGTGTTTTCAGAACATACAAAGGTAATGCTCATAATAAAACCCTAAGAAGAAAAAGTAAACCAGATATAATTGTATATCTAGAGTAATCCTACTTTTTAAATTACTGTATAGTATGTGGGAAATATAGCAATATGTCAGTAGCTGTTTTCTCCACTGGTGAGATTGTACATAAAATTTTTTTGCTTGATAATTTTTCCCCTGCCATTTCAAAATTCTCTTCACAGTCATCTGTTACTTTTGCAATAAAAAATAATAAATTTTGCTTTTCAGTGTCAGAGCTCTATAGCCATTTGAAAATCAGTGAAGTTGGGGAGCTATAAGCTCTCAAGGACACCATTCTACTCGTATTTTGGCTTTTCCTGTTTGAACACAACCTTTTTTTTTTTTTT
>CAUYPO010085402.1:0-34851 GCA_963574435.1 Cheirogaleus major
GAGGGGAGAGGAAGTGTAGAGTTACATAATGTGTGCCTTGCCCGCGCCACCTGGGGATTGGACTCGCTTGAAGCTCTGGCATGTGGGGGGGGGGAGGGGTGGTAGGGGCAATGTATGTAACCCTAACAATATTTGTACCCCCATTATATGATGAAATAAAAGGAAAAAAAAACCAAAATTTGGTATTCCTAATATTGAATGTTATTTGTGCCTGTGTTACTTATTTTTTTACTTAAAAGACACCTATGACTTCTCTGTTTGCTTCCTCTTCACCTATTTGCTTCCTCTAACAAATTTTCAATACTGTTTTTACCAAATTCAAGTCCCAAATTTAAGAAAAAACAAAATATGTATAATGTCTTTTTAACCTATCTTTTGGGTATCCTAGATGGCTTCAAGACCATACCAAAGATTTTCTTCTTCACTATATAAAAGGAGGGCTCCGAGAAGTGACAAGGTATGTTTGGCATGGTTGTTATACAGATGTTATATAAATGTTATTTTAAAAAGCCAAAGATGGCCCCTATATATTGCCCCCTATATTGTGTACTTCTTCACATTAGGTTAGCATCACTAGCTCAAAAGCCTGCTCAAAATTCTTAGACATGGCCCAAATAAGCATATTTTTAGCCATTTAGAGCCTGCCTGCTTTAAATATCCCATAAAACTGCATCCAACATCTAAAACACTTGAGGCCACTGCTGCCTTTCACAGCTCACTGACCCAGAGACTCCCTACCCTGTTGCTGAGTGACATCACCTAGACATGTTAAGTCCCCTCCCATTTCCCCTCTCCCACAGGATTTTCTTACCTTCTTCCCCTTCTGGGTAGTGGTTCCATGTTATGGTCTCTGGAAGGCCTTTTCTGTGAAGGACTTTTCCTCTCATGTAAAACTGTCCATATGCTGCCCAAGTAAGGCTTGTTGTGTGCTACTGCCACTTTGTGGTCATATCTTTTCCTTAATCAACCCCAAGATCCTTGAACTCACTACAATAGTCCATATTTTTATCTAATTCAACACTATACTGCAAGCCATCCTATTTATCAAAGCCCAAAATATGAAAAGACATGACGAAACAAAGTTCTGCCTAAGTTAAACATATAACTAAAATATTATTAATATAAAGGTATCAGATGCACACTATGGTAAACTGATTGCATTGATGGCCAGTTAATGCTTTCTTCAATCTACATCTTTGCAGTATGACTTTGCAGCCCTACTCATCAAGAGGCAGAGTCTATTTACCCAGCCTATGACTCTGAGCTGGTCTTGTGAATTTCTTGGCCAATAGAATTCAATGAAAGTGATAATGTGCCAGTTCTGAACATGTGCCTGAATAAGCTTTACACAGTTCTCTCAGCACCCTACATCCACATGAGGACAAGCCAGCAAGCCTCTAAATGATGAGAGGACACAAGGAGAAGAGAGACAAGCTGTACCCACTCATGTGAGACCAGGTGAAATCAGCTGAGTCTGGACCAGATCCTCATAACTGTCTCCTGAGAAATAATAAATAGTCGTTTTAAGCCACTAAGTTTTGTGATGTTATTGTGACAATACATACTGATACACATACTTATGTTTATACTAAAAGACTAACATAATACCTGCCAACTGATTTTTTAAAAGAGTTTATTTCAGAGGCAAATTATCTGTCAAGTAGTAAATTATCTGTCATGAGAAACACTTTATGGGATAAAATTTAAAAACCTTGACATTTGTCAATGTTCTCACTGTCAATAAGCTGTTCTTCTTTCAAGGTGATCAATGACTACAGTCTTAAACAATGAATATATATGTCCTCAATAGAGAACTCTATTTCTCTCTACTCTGAGATTGTTGGTTATTACAGCAAATTTATGCTAAATGTATATTATACCATTCACTCATATTACCAGCAGGTAGTTTCTGCCTTTTTCACCCATTTGCCAAAGCTCCTGCCACAAGTTATAGGTTATAAGTTTCATCTTCTGAAGGAAACATCAAAAGAATAATAATCTTATGAACAATGCATTTTCTTAACAATTTATAGTGGAAGAAAAAGCATATGGGGACAGGCTTTTCAGTTTAAATTGATATCATAACTATAAACCTGTTAGACTAGGCAAAAAGACTGATTCAGGATTTGGGACTTTTTTGTCCAAAAACAGACAACTTCATGTGATAGTCTGCTTAATCCAAAATCAGCAAACTAAGAATTAATTATCTAGGATTGAATAAACTGATTAAGTTATGATTCGTATTTATTTTCTCATAAAAATACGAGAAAACTTCCTTTGACTCAATATATAAATTTTAATTTATTTGCCTTTATCTGTACATAAATGAGAGTAAAATATCTTTTTAAGTGGCATATAAATGGTTTCAACTAACCCCTCAGAACTTGAGGGAAAAAATCCTATGAAAATTTTAATATAGAAAATAAGTGAATCAATCATCAAGAATATAAGTTTATAGAAATTAAGAACACATGTTATTTTATCTATAAAATAATATGGAACAAGATTTAAACATATATAAAAATCTCTGCCACATAAAATCACTTTAAAAGAATATAACACCAGAGGATTTATCAATCTTCTAGACAGAAGTTAGTAATGCCATAATATCAAATGATTCTAATTTTGCTAACTATACAATACGAATATCTATGTTTTAATCAATACCTTATTCTGCATATGTTAATGAAACTGACTCAAAACACCAAGTTAATGATACTGAACCAAAAATTCCTGAACATGAGCAAAAGACCTGAATAGAGATTTCTCAAAAGAAGACACACAAATGTCCAACAGGTACATAAAAAAATACTCAACATCATTAAGCACCAGGGAAATGCAAATTAAAACCACAATGAGGTATCACTTCACACCTGTTAGAATGGCTGTTATCAAAAAGACAAAAGGTAACAAGTGTTGGTGAGGATGTGGAAAAAAGAGAACCTTATTACACTGTTGGTGGAACTGTAAATTAGTATAGCCATTTTGGAAAATAGTATGGAAGCTCCTCAAACAATTAAAAATAGCACTACCATATGATCCAGCAATCCCACTACTGAGTATAGATCCAAAGGAAAAGAAATCAGTATGTCAAACAGATATCTGCACTCCCATGTTTACTGTAGCATTACTCTTCAATAGCCAAGATACAGAATCAACCTAAGTATCCATCAACGAATGAACAGAAAAGAAAGTGGTATATATACACAATAGAATACTATTTGGCCGTAAAAAGAAGAAAATTCTATCATTTGTGACAACATGGATGAACCTGGAGGACATGATGCTAACTGAAATAAACCAGACAGAGAAAGATAAATACTGTATGATCTCACTCATATGTGGAATCCAAAAAAGTTGATGTCAGAAGTAGAGATATAAAATGGTGTCTATGAGGGGCTGGGGTGGTTGGGAGGAGGATGTTGGGGAGACATTTTTCAAAGGATACAAAATTTTATTTAGGTAGGAGGAATAAATCCAAGAGGTCTATTGTACAACATGGTGACTATAGTTAATATAACAATATATTGTATTCTTGAAAAATGTTAAGAGAGCAAATGTCAAATGTTCTCACCACAAAAACGTTGACTATGTGAAGTAATTCATATGTTAACTAGCTAATTTAACTCATTCCACAATGCATATATACTTCAAAACATCACAGGGTTCACAATAAAGGCATATAATTTTATCTTTCAATTTAAAAAGAAAAATTAAAAAAAGAAATTAAAATAACTTCATGTTATTAAAAGAATAAAGATGTTAAATCATATGTATTATATGATTGTATCTTTTTTAAAAAAAGATATAAATAAGGCTAGAAAGAAACATGGCAAAATGTTATTGATGGTTATATTAACTCAGTGATTCTAAATTAAGAGTGGATTAGAATCATAACAATTATTTTCAAGGAACTCCTATTCAAGACCTGCCTTCATAGATTCTGATTCAATGACTTCTCGAGTAAAACTGATGCAAATCCCTAATTAAACACTAGGTTATAAAAAAAAGTAGGTGTAAGGAAAAATGATAATTTGTTTCTTTTTTTTTAATTTTGTTCAGATTTTCTGAAATAGATTAGCATGTACTGTGTAATGTAAAAGAATAGTATAATAATTATATCCATTAATAGCAGCAGCAGTAGTAGTAGCAACCTTTTATTAAGCATTTACTTAGGAAATGATTTCTCATGTAATCTTCAAAATGGTTTTGTTAGAGCTGGGTGTGGTGGTACATGTCTGGTGCACATCTGTAGTCCCAGCTACTTGGGAAGCTGAGGCAAGGGGATCCTTTAAGCACAGGAGTTTGAGATCAGCCTGGGAAACATAGCGAGACTCTGTCTCAGCAACAACAAAAAAGTTTGTTGGATAAATGTTATATTCTGATTTTATAAATGAGGAAACTAATGCTGAAATAAATTAGATGACTTTCCAAGATCATGAAGTTGTAAGTAGCACAGCCAGAATTCAAAACCCTCCTGATCTAAAATCAGAAGAGGAAAAAATTCTGCCATGACGACAAAAAGGTTGGCATTGGCAATACCCAGTCCTCAATGGTTAGAATGACTTGGGTGACTGCCTTTAGGTTTTGGTTCGCTTGTTTGTTTCAACAATACTGAAAAGATACAGCCATATCACCTATATAGACTCAATTACAGAAATGTTCAACTTTATGCAATGGACTTTATGCTCATTCTTTATACATTATAGATGAGATGTGGGAAATACATTTTTGACTGTCATATATATGAAGGCTGAGTGACCTCCTCTGAATTAGAATATTGGTAGAAATTAGCCTTTGCTTACCTTCCTTATGTAACTTTTAAATTTATTTTCCTTCACCATGTCTTAACACAATTCTGATATGGAGAGAATTGTTATTGTTACATATAGTCTTAGCCACTATAGAGCCTCCATAAACTCTTTTAGAAAATCTTTCTGAAGATAAAAATGAGTCATCAAAAACTAGATATAAAGCCAGTTTTCACCATAGAAGAGGCAACCCTGTTTGTCCTCAATCCACCTCCTACTAAAATCACTCTCAGAATGAAAGACAAGAATGGAATAGCTGCCTCTGACTTTTTCACTTGAAATTTGACAAATCTATGATCAAGGTATCAAATCAAATAGTTTTCAGAGAAAGAAGAAATCACTAAGCAAGATTAAAAGAAAAGATACAATAAGTTAATTAGTAAGTTAATCGTGTCCAACCATTAGATCCTGAGCTTGGCAAACATTTAAACAGGGATTCAAACGCTAATGCTTATACGATAATATATATTAAACATTAAATCAGTTTTAGAGTTTGGTTCAGATATTGCTACTAATTAGTTTTGGCTGATATTGAAGTATTTTGTATGCTCCATTTATAAAAGCACTGTTTGCCCATCTGTTCATAGGTTGAAAGTGATTAAGGATACTTATTTTGGCTGCTGTAAAAGCCAACTACTTTTTAAGCTGCAAATATGTGACAAAACCAGTTCAAGTTGCCAAGTTCAGAAATACATTAAAAGAGATTTGTGATACCTCCCTCCCCAATTTCTCTTCCAACCTGCGTTATTGAAAAGTAAATATCACTGCTTTCCTGATTAGACTAGCATGCCTGCTTTGTCCAAATGCTTTGCAATTTAGTTATAATTTACACAATTTACTCTGATTTGGATCTTCTGCTACCAAGCTGTGTCGAGGGCTTTCGTTTCCTGTACATGCAGTCTTGAAGTAGAAACATGTGATGCCCTCGTGCTTTGAATGTGGGATTTGAAAGTAACTTGGGTAATGAGTGAAACAAGTATATGGCCTACTTTATTCCCCTAAATGAGGTCTGCTCAGTTTGAAAACAATGCATTACTTTCAGCATGGGTGATACAGATTTTTAAGAAAAGGGATATAATACATGTTCATGAAATTCTACTTCCGTCTCAATATTATTTTACTACTTCATTTCTAAATCTTCCCAAGGGTTTAGTATTTCATGCTAGTGAAACCTGTTCACTTCAAAAATCAGAGCAGGGTTCCTGGGACTTTCTAAAATAAGACACACTCCTCCTGAAGTGGAAGATAATACCACTTTAATTCAGGCAAAATTTGAAAATAGTTGAAATATCTAAATGAGATGTGTTTTCTCCAGTGCTCTCTAATCTTTTTGTACCCTTTATCATTCCTCACAATGCTCCTACTCTACCCCCCACCCTCAGTTCCCTCCTATTTGGGGCTGCTTCTAGGTCTACAGCAATCTATGTAACTAGATCATATTAAAGAATGGAGGATGCTATCCTATTTAAAGTCTCTAAGAGTATTTGAATTTCTGGATAGGTTAATTTTTTACCACCTATATAGATCCCTAGTTAGAATATTTCAGGCAGTAAAATGTTTATGGCAATCAATATGGAAGAAGAAAATCAGGTATAGGGTACAGGAGGCAGAAGACATTTCCCAGCCAATTATGTCGGATCTAAGGGAAGACCGGGTTTATTGTTACTGTTGCTGCTGCTGCTGCTGCTGCTGCTGCTGCTTGATTTTAATTTTCCAACAGATTTCTCTCAAAACAAAACAGAGATTTTTAAATTCCAAATTCAGTTTAAGAAACACAATTATTTCTCCCCTCAGCATAGATAAACATTCTGGAGGAATACTACTTATTATGAATTAAATTGAAATTATCCTTTCACATAATAGAAAAGCAAAACCAGAAAGGAAATACTGTTTTTGTTCAAATTCAATTGATTTTGATTTTGTAATCAAGGTAATCTATGATGCACTTTCAGGGAATTCTCTTTAACCCAAACATGTGAAACTCCTTTTTATTATACTTACATGTTTTACCTGTAGGGCACTGAAAAAATATTACCCTCAAAGGCAGCTGAATGACCAGGGAATTTGTGCCAAAGTTGTAATGGTTTTTCAGAAGCACAGTGACCAGAGTTGTCTGTTTTTCACAAGTTTACAGAATAGGGAACATAATGAATTTTTCTATTCTTCCTCCCAGTACAGTTATTTATTCCTCGTGGGGTAACCCTCTGCTTCCAACCCAAACTTTAGTTAGTCATGGAGGAGAGATGACTACATCTATTACCATCCATCTCTCTCACTTCTGATCAGAAAGGATGGAATCAGTGAAGATTTGATAACTGTTCACAGATTCTTTGTCCTTAGAATATGGACTTTAGATTATAGGGCTTCAGAAAAGAAATAAATTTCCACAATTAAGGTGATTCTAAAAACACTACACTTGACACTATACTCAATACTTTACTTCCAACCACATATGTGTGTATATGTATATATACATTTATATATACATATATATATATAGGACTGTCATTTCCAACAGATCAGGGAGACCCTCAAGCAGGAACAGAGAGTGAGGGTGAGGCAACTACAGGCCAAAACCTATTAGAGAAGCAGGAAATGGAGACTGTCTTAGAGCAAGCTGGATTAGAAAGAGATGGGACTTTTTGACCCCTTTTCCCAATGCTTCTGCCTCCCTACTGACCGTCTTACTGAGTTCCTCTACAAAAGGTAATTGCAATTCTGCTTTTCCCTGCTTGAGACTTTATTCACCCTCATTGTACTACTGGGCAGGATTACTGTAGTTTAGAGTTGAGAACTTTTATGTGTTCTTTCTCTTGTTATTCTGATTGCTCCTCCTCAGACACTTTTCTTCTGATTCCATGCAGGAATCACACCTACATACGGCCTTCCGCTTGAACCAGGCCTAGCCGTCCTCTTTCCCAGTTACTGATTTCGTGTGGTCAGTTGTTTCCTTACTCTCTGTTGTACCCTTCAGCCGACACTAGTGGAATCATGCCTATCCCACGCATATGAGTGAGGAACTACACTATAGACTTCTCTCGGCACCAGGCATTTCTATTCCAGCAGAGAAAGCAGAAGGCCCCAATTCAGCCTGTAACTGAAGCCAATATGCTCTAACTCAGTTTTAGCAGAGAGCCCAGCCATCAGTACCTGGTTACTTGATGTCCTCCTTGTTCCACAGTGGGTTTTTTTCCATCCAATCAGATTGGGAAACTGAATGGTGCTGACCTTCTGATCTCTGGTGACTCCCAGCGATGTTGGACTCTGGACATGCTCAGAACTCTGAGCTACCAAGAGTCCACAGCCTGACCCTGCTCCTGCTTGAGGGTACAGCTCTCTTGAGCAGAACCTTTGCACAAGAGGATGAACAATAGAAGGAAGACACCAAACACCACAATTGATAATTAAAAGGAAGTTAAAAATTTTTAGCAATAGTCTAAGCAAAGGACCAGTAGTTCCCAGAGACACAGAGAAAAGTAGAAAATTTAAAGGCCAGGAAAACAGAAATAAGCCAGGAAATCTGGGAAAATGGAGAATCAGGACACAAGCCAAAACAAATACCATAAAATGATTTCAGAGAAAAGAAGTTGATAATAAAGGTAATTATTTTCCCTAAACTTAGCTACATTACTCTTTTCTTATACCACTGAGAAGCAATCCTAAGGAAAACAGGCCTAGAAGATTGAAGGTACATCTAAATAATATTTGACTTTGAGGTACATATGGGAGCTAGAATATGGTAGCATTTCCAGGACATGCAGTTATCAAGTAGCTATTTTTCAAGACTTATTCCTATCACAAGAATGTGGCACTGGGATATCACTAATGCACTTTACTATAGCTCTCTCTATTAACTAGGTAACCATAGCAGAAAAAAACTAAATCATCCTAGGAATTGACAGAAACCAGGAGAGTAAATACTGAACATAGTCAAATATATCTGCTAGCTTGCTACTCAAAGTGTGGTCTGATGATCAGCAGATCAGCATTGTCTGAGAGTTTACTAGAAATGCAATATTTCGGGTTGTATTAATTTCACTATGCTCAAGAAGAATGACCACCATACCGAAAAGGATAAAACAAAGACTGATAGGAAAGCTCAAGCCAAGGAGGCTCTCACAAAGAAAACTGAAGCTTCTTTTAATTAGTTAAATTTTCTGGGCTCAGGCGAATAATTTTCCATATTCATCTACTGACCTGCTGTCTTTGAAAAACTGGAGAATGAATGTGATGTGAGAATTCTGGAGGATGTCAAATGTCCTCACTCTCAAGAAAGAAAAGAATATAAAAATTGCAAAGTATGGGCCATTAATAAATTTAATATCAGAGTCTATCAGTTATCATTTGGATGGTAGGTAAGTACTTAAAGAAGGAAGTGGTGCCAAAAGCTGGAATGTGCACAAAATGAATGTCATGCCATCCTAAATTCATTTCCTTTATTTTAATTTAACTTTATTATTATTTTGTTTTTTTCTTACTAGATTGGTGGACCAGGAAATAATTTTTTATATGTTTGAATTTCAGGAAGGCAATTTCAAGGTTCTCATAAAATCTTTGTAAACAAGGTGGGGAACTATATGCTGATTGAGTAGTCTTGGGTGATTGGAGGAACAGCATCATTACTAACTGAGATACAGAATACAAGAAAGAAGGCTTGGAGAGAGGGAGTCATAATTATTTCAATTTTGTGAAATAGTTATGGAATATTCCAGTGAAGATACCCAGGAAGCAGTTTCTACTTTCTAGCTTGAGGTAAGAAATACACATGGATGGAAAGGAAAGAAAATTCATTGCAAAGCAAAGATCTAAAAATTTGAGCCATTAATTGAAAAATATTTGTTTCTTTATTTATTATACTTTTAAAGTATAAGGTGCTCTTCTAGTATTGAGAATACACTCATGAATAAAACACAAAAAATTCCCCTGTCCTCATTGAGCTCATATTCTAGCAGAATAGACAAACAGTAATCATAGTTAATTATAGAGTACGTTAGAAAGTGATATGTGCTGTGGTAAACAATGAAGTAGGGGATGGGGATTGAGGAGTTCTGGCAGGGGCTGAATATGTAATTTTAAATAGTATGTCATGGTGGGTGGAGGAGTTACTGAAAAGATAACCTGCACTAATCATCTGATAAAAATGTGACAAGCAGATAAATCAAAATATAATAGCATTACCTGTAAAGCTGTGTAGTTTATATATATATATAAATATATATATGTGATTGCACAATTTGATTCTTCTCTGACCTATGAACATATTACATACCTTGCCTCCATCATTGTAGTTACTAGTTACGACATTATTTTATAATTATCTCTGGGTCTATCTCCCTTCAATATCCTGAACCCCTGAGAGCAACTATTTTTCTTTGCATAATAGATAAAGGGAGGAAGAAAAGGGTAGAGGAAGAAAAGGAAGGAAGACAAAAAGGCAAACAGAATGGGAACACTTAGAATATCTGGAAAAGTCTCAGGGTATGTCTTTTTTTTTCCAGAGTTCAAATCAGTATGAGTTATTGCCCTTGAGTTGTTGACCCCAAAGCTGACATAATGATGAGCTTTAAGAGTTGATCTGTAGGGTCTAGGGTTAGGTCTCACTCTACATTGTGTTACTAAAATTACATTTGAAATACTATGTTCTTTCCTAAGCAACATACTTTAATGAGGCCATTTTTTAGTATAGTGGGCATTTGCTCCTTTCCTCTGTCTAGCACCTTCTTTTCCTTTTGAGAACTGCACTTTTCCCACTCCAGTCATATGACTATTCCATGATTTGTCTAGGGCTGGTCACGTCTTCCATCCAAGCCAGGAAGTCAACCCAAATATTTCTCGGTTTTTGTTTTTATTTTTGTTTTTGTTTCTGTTTGTGTGTGTGTGGCTTTCTGTTTGGCCAGTCGGGGGGGTTATTTTGGAGGGAGGGTGTTGTTCTTTTCGATTTTTTGTGGAAATACAATACCACCCTTTTGGTAAGAGCAGGAAGTGAATTAAAGATAACTGGAAACCAGCCCTTTTCCTTGCCACATAGAGGAAAAACTCTGTAGAAGGAAGTAATAAAGCCAAGCAGATTAAAAATGAAAGAAAACAGAGCACATCCTGAAGACATTACTTGAGTACTGAATCAGCTGAGCCTAAGATGCTAAGTCGACACAAAGAACAGATGATCACCATATTCTATACCCTTATAATTTCCACTTATCAAGTCTTATTTTTGCTTAAGAGTCTGAATTACCATCCCAGTGAAGATACTATAGACTATTATATACATAATTAGTTGAAATAGGCTGAGAAAAAAGAAAATTGGTGGCTTAAAGAAGACCAGAGGATAACAGTTCAAGGGAGATAGGTATTGAGCCTAATATAGACAACTGTTTGAAAATCAGAGAAGTCCTTTGAATTAAATGGGATGCCACTTAAATGGAGGTATTATGAATCCCTGGAGTTTTCAAGTCTATGTGAGTACCACATTATAGAGGAGACTCACTCTTTGGATAAAAGGTTTCAGTAGAAAATCTCAAAGTTTCCTTAAACTCTCAGAATCTATAATCCTCTAAAGACAGAACACATAGGTGGAAATGTCACTGGAGAAATGTTATTCACTATAAATTTATTGTCAAGTAATGCTTATGCTGAGTCCTGACCCAGAAAAAACTGTTGACAGAAGATATCTAGTGATAAGCAAGCTAACTTTCCATTAATAGTTAACAAAATTTCAGAAGAGACCAAATGAAAGTTATTAAGTGGCAAACTTTAAAACTGTTTTCAGGTAAAACAAGATGACTTGATCCCTTTCAAGAAAAAAATGGTGATTAAAAAACAGAATATAGTATTTTTAGAGATTAAAAAGGGAACATTCAAGTACCTACCTAAATATCTCGACTCTAAAATGTGAATTTTATACCTACATATGCCAGTAGATGTGCTATATTCCATTATATCAAAAAAGAAAAAATTTAGAATTGATCATTTAATTTTGTCTTTCAGTAAGATATTCCTGTCATACCTTTTTATCCTTTTCGTTCTAGTATGCTATAAAATAGAAAGAAGAAAGTGTGCAACTATTCCTCATCTACATAATTACATAAACTATATTAATGCTTGGAATTCTGAAGATTAAAAAAATAAATACGGGGAATTTAAGGGTTCTAAAAGGTACACTCTACTTCATAAATGGGACACTTAAATTTTAATGCTTTTATCACCCAGAATTGAAGCAAATTACATGCTAAAAAAGATGAAAGGCCGATGACCAGCCTCTGAACTTATCACAACTACACATTTAATATTATGAATCAACAATGGAATGTTTTTTCTCTATGAATTAAAGTCCCATCAATTGTTCTATTCTATACTGGGAAATTAGTCAGGCATTTTAAAAAACAATTATGTGCTTTAGAAATTCAACAAAGGGAAAATGAATCATTGACATCATATTAATCTGCAGAGGATTAACAACTCACTGGAAAAAGACATCAAAAGAATGAGCATTTTATTCATTGAATGCAATAAGTTATCTGAAGGAAAATGGAGACTTTTGCAATATGGTTACTGGTAATAAACATATTCAAGTGAACCTCAAGGAAAATTATTTATGTATAGAAAGTAAATTTTTCTCACAGAAAATAAAAGAGCAATGTCATCACAATAGTACAATGGATTATAATCCATAGAGCTCCTATTTCACAATTTTTGCTCAGATATTGAGTATGAACTCTTATGTGTATTAATGTACAATTTCCTTTTATCTAATAATATTTAAACTGCTTTTGATACTTTATATTAAAGATACCACATAAAAATAAGAGAAAATGATTAAGCATAAAGAAGTTAAAGATATTAAAAAGACAATGCTAAGAAAAGATGAGATCCCACTTCATTGCAAAATATTAAATCTTTACCTTTGTCAAGGTAAAAAAATAAATGTATATATTATAATTCATGCACACATTATATTTCTTAAAAAATAAAAATTAAGAATGACATCTATTTGACTCTATTTCTGTCTGGTTTAGAAATTTTACATTAGGTATTTTACTTTAAAAAAAACTAAGAAAAATGTTCCTTTGGCAATTCTGATTGAACTAAGAATTCAGCCACTAAGGGTGGCTTTCTTTCAAATGCTTAACATAAACTTTCTTTCCCTTAAAAATAGTTTTAGGTTTTCTCAACCATATTGTAATCTTATGAATTTGTAACAAACTTTTGAAACTTATGGCATTCTAACAATTTTTAAATGTATCATCTAAGTTAAAATACTGAGGAAGTAGAAACCTTCATTCAGATATTAAACAATTTTGCTTTGTAAATTCTCATATATGAAAATTACTGTCTATAAATGTTGGGCATAGGTCTGTATGAACTCAAAGGGGCTCAGGAAATTTCACCCCAAAATATGACTCCTTGGTATAAAGAATATTTTTAATTAAAGCGCCTTCGATATAAAAAGTCATTGGCTCCTAATGGGTGCAGTACGCACCATCTGGGGGATGCACACACTTGAAGCTCTGACTTGTGGGGCAAAGACAATATATGTAATCTATACATTTGTACCCCCGTAAGATGCTGAAATAAAAAAAAAAAAAGGCATTGGGAGGGGCTTTCTACCTGCATAACCAGACAAAGGACCCATCTAAAGAAAAATTCTTTCCCCTCACTTCCCTGTTATCTCAATATATTGTAGGAAAGAAAGATCAAGAATGCAACTAGACCTGCTCTAATCATTTTAAATGTAATACCTGTCTCTCAGGTTAATTTACAAGTCCATCTGTTTCTTCCAACCCCTCCAGTCTCCCAAATATCTATTCATCCACTCTAGCAATCATTTATTGCTCCTAAACAGAATTACCTATATTTCTCATCTCCCCCTCCCCTCTAAAAGGCAGGTATAAAAATATCTGGATCCCACTGGGATACTGCGTACATCACTCTGTGATTCTCCCCATGTGCATGGTAAATGAACCTCTTCCTCTCATTAATCTGCCTTAATTGTGAGTTGATCTTTCAGCAAACTTTTAGGGGAAAGGGGAAGTTTCCCCTAACCCCAAAAAATGAGTATTTACATTGTAGAATTATAAAATGAAGGCAAAAAATTCATCTTTTTCTCATAAAAGTACACAAATATATATTTAAGAATCCAAAAATAAAATCAAGTATCTGTAACAGACAGACTTTATAACCTAACTGTGTGAGATTTTAGTATTATAGTCCTTTGTTTAATAATGCTGCTAATGGAAAGTCTTATATACACTTGTACATATATTTACACAAACAAATATACCTAAGCACTACAGCACCATCATTTCTTCCCTTCCTGAATATTGAAATTATTTTTTTTTTTTTTTTTTTTTTGAGACAGAGTCTTACTTTGTTGCCCAGGCTAGGGTGAGTGCCGTGGCGTCAGCCTAGCTCACAGCAACCTCAAGCTCCTGGGCTCAAGCGATCCTTCTGCCTCAGCCTCCCAAGTAGCTAGGACTACAGGCATGCGCCACCATGCCCGGCTAATTTTTTCTGTATATATTTTTAGTTGGCCAATTAATTTCTTTCTATTTTTAGTAGAGACGGGGTCTCCCTCAGGCTGGTTTCAAACTCCTGACCTTGAGCGATCTGCCCGCCTCGGCCTCCTAGAGTGCTAGGATTATAGGCGTGAGCCACCACTCCCGGCCAGCCATTGGGTTTTGAGCAGAGAGAGACATAATTTGACTCACATTTTCTTCCCAACCTTTTATTACGAAAATTTCCAAACATTCAAAAAAGTTGAAAGAATAGTACAATGAGTATCCATTTGCCCACTCTCTGGTTTTAGCAACCATTGACACTTTTGCCTTATTTGTTATATCTGTCTATTTATCTATTTTTGCTAAACCATTTGGAAGTAAGTTGCAGGCATCACATACTTCATCCCTAAAAATAAGGATATTCTTTTATATGACTAGAGTATCACAATTTCATTTATTGGTTTAGACACCCATTAATGATTCTTGCTTTAATTTATCATTTCCTTGGAGTTTGACTTACATTTTGAAAAGATCTATTTGGCTACATTATGGAAAATAGACTGAGTTTGTGGTGGAGGCAGATTCCAGCTATTAGACTATCCGTCACAGGAGAGGGTAATAGCTATAGTGATGGTGAGAAGTGGTCACAATCAATATATTTCGAGAAAAAAAAGTCAACAGTATTTGCAGTACTTGTTGATACAGGATTGAGAAAGAAGGATTAAGGGTGACTTCAGGGCTTTTGTCAATAAATGGAATTGCCATTTGCTGAAATTGAGAAGACTGTGGGAGGAGTAAATTTGGGAGCTGGAAATGAGGAATTTGGCTTTAGTCATATTAAGTTTAGAACGTATGTTAGACTTCTAAGTTGAGTCATTGGGTAAGCATGAGGAAATAGAGGCCTGAGCAGATGAGAAGTCTGGGCTAGAAGTAAGTATTATGAGGGAATAATAAGCAAATAGGAGACTATTTAAAGCCAGGAGACTAGATAGATCATTTAGAGAGTAGGTGTAGACAGAGACTAACTGAGATTGAAGGACTGAGCCCTGGGACATTTCAGTGGTTAGAAATCAGGAACAGGAGGAAAACTCAGCAAAAAAGAATGATAAGGGCATCACTATTGAGTAAAGAAACCAAGTAGTAGCCTAGAAAGTGTGTCAAGAAGGTGGGGAGAAATCAGTTGTGTCCAATGCTACCGATAGGTCAAATAAAATGATATTTGAGAAATTATCATTAGATTGGTAAGTTATTGGTGACCTTGACAAAAACAGTTTCAGTGAACAGTTGGTTCAAGAGAAAATGGGAAGAAAGGAAGTAAAAACAGTAAGTGTAAACATTTGTTTCAAGGAATTTTGTTGCAGAGGGGAATAGTGAAATAGGGAAATAATAGCCTTTTGAAATTTTTTAATGTTTTTAAAAATTAGAGGTATTATAGCATATTTATATACTGATAGAATAACCTGTTAGAGAGGGGAAAATGGATGATACATGAAAGAGTAGGGATGATTCCTGGAGTGCTGTTTTTCTTACAAAGAGTAAAGGATAAATGGGACAAATTTTGGTTGACCAGTGAGTATGTAGGACTTCTCCATAAATACAAGGCTTATTGTTAGAGCCAGAAGTTCCCCTTTTCTATGGGAGCTGTCTCATATGTACAGCCAAGGCAAACTCCCTTGTTAGTTCAATGACAGTGTTATTAAAAAAAAACAATGTAAATGACATTTAAAATCCTTTTTCTCTCTTTTAGTACTATGAGTATGTACTTAACAATTCCATTGACCTATTATTTTAAATCATGCAATCTTCTTTAGAGAATATATTGAGATAAAGAACAATGTTATGGGAAATTTGAATTGCAGAATTATTATAGTATGAAAACTGAATTGGGTAAGAACTTGCCACTCTTTAGAAAATGAGTAACTTGTAGCTAGGTTCTTAATTTAAATTCCTTCCTTATAGAAGAAAACCTCCTTATAAGGCCAATTTTATTTTCTTTCATTTTTTTTAAATTAAATTAAATGTAATTTTTAAATTTTTTTTTTGAGACACAGTCTCACTCTGTTGCCTGAACTAGAGTGCCGTGGCGTCAGCTTAGCTCACAGCAACCTCAAACTCCTGAACTCAACCGGTCCTTTTGCCTCAGCCTCCCGAATAGCTGGGACTACAGGCATGTGCCACCATGCCCAACTAATTTTTTCTATATATTTTTGGTTGTCTGGCTAATTTCTTTCTATTTTTAGTAGAGACGGGGTCGGTCTCACTCTTGCTCAGGCTGGTCTCGAATTCCTAAGCTCGAACGATCCTCCTGCTTGGGCCACCCAGAGTGCTAGGATTACAGATGTGAGCCACTGCACCGGCCTTCTTTCATTTAAAAAAAGCATTTTGATTGATTTTGAGAGAAAACTCCTTGGAATGCCTAAGGGCAAAATGCCTGATATTGAATCATGTGAACTTTGGCAAGTTACTATGGTTTCTGTGCTAGTTTCCTCACCTATAATAGTATCTCTATCTCATAGAACTGTTTTGTAGATTAAATGAGTTATTAAATGAAAACCACTAAAATAGTGTCTGAAACATTATAAAGGTTGAATAAATGTTAGTTGGCTTTTTTTTTTTTTTTTTTTGCACTGGAGGAAAAGAGCAAGCTGAACTTAAGAATCAAAGCAAAGTGTATTTTCTTTATTTTTTTCTTTTTCTTTTTTTAGACTGATCAAGTGAAGCAGTGGGAGTAGGGAAGGAACAAAGGAATTGGTAACTGGTTGTGATCGATTTGTTATAAACACCACTGCACTCAGACCAGCTAAAATGCATTTTAAAGAGCTAAGGAGATACCAGGAAACTTTCCTTGCCATCTTTTGGATTTCTATAGCATCCAGTTCATAAGTCTCTTACATTTTGTATTCAGATTACCTGTTTAGTGTATCCGCCCGATAGGACCCTAAGATTGTTAAGAGAAAAGACCATGTCCTATTAATTAATTCATTCATTCAGTTGGTCAGTCATTCAGTAGTCAATCAGCAAATATTTCAGTACTGCCATTTACACTAGGGATAAGCAGTGAGTAAAAAAAAATAGTCCCTGCTTTCATTGCATTTGCATTCTAAAGGAGGAAGCCAGACAATAAACCAAAACAAATAATATGATTACATGTTTTGATAAAAGGCCTGGAGTGAGGGTAGGATTGATGAGTTGGCAGAGCACAAAGCAGATCCTCAAAAACATTCTTGAACTAATATTAATAAAACTAAGTATAGAAGATAAAAAGGATGAATTATAGTTGATAAAGAGTAAAATCCTATACATTTAGCACCATAGGAAATGGAAATAATATGAACATTATTTATTATTTACTATAAATCAGGCATATAATGCTAAATATCAGAGCTCTGTATATTAAGAACTATGTATTAATTAAGTCATTTAATTCTTACAACCATCCTTGAAAGGTAGATAGTAGGCTCATTTTACAGATGAATGAAAAGTTTAAGAGTTTAAGTGACTTATTCAAGATCACACAGATAGTAGGTGTCAGAATGCAGATTTTAATACAGATTCAAAGTCAATGCTTTTAACTATGATGTTGGAGTTGGTAAAATCTTCTGGATAAGCAGATTATTTGGGGAAAGGATAGTGGTGTGTCTGCGAGAAAGACCTTTTAGATTTTTGGCAGAATTAAGTCTGTTGAAGGAGGATAAGCCTGTAAATTAGATTCAAAGTATAAAATGTCAGCCAGCAGTACAAAAATTGCTGCCCTTGTTAGAAGTAATTTCTACCTCCTCTGATCTATAGATAAGGACTATACTACTGTACTACTTGCTCTGTGTAATTGAACAAAATGCTCAACTTCTTTCAACTCAAATTACTTTTTTTTTGGTCAAATTTCTTCATTTGACAAAGAAGACAGTACATGCCAAGCCTGCTGAATAAAATATGTAAGAAAGACTTGTAAATTAGCATGTTTTAATTCTCTCAATGGACTATGAACCACTTTGGGGTAGTCACTGGGTTATATATCTTCCTATGCGCCATAGCATAAGATCATCCTATGGTTTATGTTTATAGATAGTAACTATTAGTTGAATTAATATAATGATTCATCAGGTTTTTTACCTATTATAATGACCTGAAGCAAGAACATGTAGGCTGGCATAGTTTTGTTAGTAATTTTGGTTATCTTGATACTGCTGAGCTCACCTCAGCTGTACCTTGGGTTTCAATTATAATAAAACACTTTATACTTCTGAGAACCATTTTAGTTCATTTTTAGCAGGCTTGCCTTATACATAAACAGTTTGGCAGAGAGTAGAAATGTGATATAGTGAGTGGAAGCAGTTGGCCTGCTGACGTAAGAACACCCTGAGTTTGTGATGCTTAGCTGTAGGTACAGCTGAGATACCATGCCATATGCTGTACAATATTCTTTAGAAATATGTGGATGTTAATATGACTGTCAGAACTAAAACTAGCCCATAGACTCTGGTCTTCTAAGTTAAAGAGTACTGTATAATATGATTTGGCACCATTTGTATTATTTGAATAACATATGCCCCTATCAAATCTGAGAAATTATTTTTAGATATATAGCCCTTCATATTTAAAAATGACACCATTCCAAAGTTGTTTATTTGAGGGTGTCCATTCCATAATGTACACATTCAAAAATGAGGCTTAATTTCCTACTTTGACTCTCACCATATTAATTCCTTCTATTTTTTTCCTGTTTGTTTCTGCTTTTTACTTGTTTAAGACTCTATTTTTTTGGAAGAGTTTTAGGTTCACGGCAAAATTGAGAGAAAGATATATCCCATATACCCGCTGCCCCTCACACATGCATAACTTCCATCATATCTACATGTCCCACCAGAGTGGTACATTTGTTACAATTGATGAATCTGCATCGACACATTATTATCATATAAAACTCATAGTTTACATCAGGCTTCACTCTTGGTGTTGTACATTCTATGGGTCTGGACAAATTGATAATGACTTATGTCTACCATTATAGTATATGGACTATTTTTACTGCCCTAAAAATCCTCCGTGTTCTGCCTATTCATCCCTCACTGCCTCCTAACCTCTGGCAATCAGTTATCTTTTATCGTCTCCTTTAGTTTTGCCTTTTTATACAATGTCATGTTGTTGGAATCATGTAGTATGTAGACTTTTCACATTGGCTTGTTTTATTCAATAATATCAAATAAATGAGCTTGATTGCTGGTTTCTTTTTAGTACTGAATAATATTTTATTCTTAGGATATACCACAGTTTACTTATCCATTCATCTTTTGAAGGACATCTTAGTTACTTCTAAGATTTGGCATTTTGAATAAAGTTGCTCTGAACTCTCATGGGCAGGTTTTTGTGTGGGAATAGGTTTTCAACTCATTGCTGGATTGTATAGTAAGAGTATATTTAGTTTTGTGAGAAATTGCCAAACTGTCTTCCAAAGTGGGTATACCATTTTGCATTCTCACCAGCGATAAATGAGAATCCCTGTTGCTCCACATCCTTTTTTTGATTTTCACCATTCTAATAGGTGTATAATGAGTGATACATCATAGTTATTTTAATTTGCATTTCCCTGATGACATATTATGTAGAACATCTTTTCATATTCTTATTTGCCATCTGTATATCTTTGGTGAAGTCTTTGTTAAAGTCTTTGGTTCATTTTTTAATCACGTTGTTTGTTTTTTCATTGAGTTCTTCATATATTTTGGATAACAGGTCCTTTTTTTGAGACAGGGTTTCATTCTGTCACCAGGACAGAGTGCAATGGCACCATCGTAGCTCACTGCAACCTCAAACTCTTGGGTGCAAACAATCCCCCTGCCTCAGCCTCCCAAGTAGCTGGAATTATAAGTGTATGCCAGCATACCTGGCTAATTTTTTATATTTTATGTAGAGACAGGGTCTCACTCTGTTGCTCAGGCTGGTCTTGAACTCCTGGCCTCAAGGGATCCTCCCCGCCTCTGCCTCCCAAAGTGCTGGGATTAACAAGCATGAGCCACCTTGCCCAGCCTGGATAACAGGTCTTTATCAGATGTGTCTTTTGCAAATATTTTCTCTCAGTCTGTGGGTTGTCTTCTCATTCTCTTGATAGTGTCTTTTTGCAGAGCACAAGTTTTTCATTTTAATGACGTCTAGCTTATCAATTGTTTCTTCAATGGATTATGCCTCTGGTGTTACATCTAAAAAAGTCATTGTGAGGTTGGGTGCAGTGGCTCACATCTATAATCCCAGCACTTTGGGAAGCTGAAGTGGGAGGATTGCTTGGGGCCAAGAGTTTGAGACCAACTTTTGGCTCCACAGAAATAAAAAAATTTTAAAATAATTAGCTGGGCATGGTGGCATACACCTGTAATCCCAGCTACTCAGGAAGTTGAGGCAGGAGGATTGCTTGAGCCCAGGAGTTCAAGGCTGCAGTAAGCTATTATAGTGCCACTAGGTGATAAAAGCACTCCAGCGTAGGTGATAAAGCAAGACAATGTCTAAAAAAAAAAAAAAAAAAAAGTCATCATGAGACCCAACATTATCTAGATTTTTTGTGTGTTATCTTCTAGGGATTTTTATAGTTTTGCATTTTGTATTTAGGTCTATGATCTATATTGAGTTAGTTTCTGTGGTGGGTATAAGATCTGTGTCTAGCTTCATTTTTTTGTATGGGGATGTTCAGTTGTTCCAGCACCATTTGTTGGATTTGTTGAAAGGGCTGTATTTCTACATTGTATTCTTTTTATTCCTTTGTCAAAGATCAGTTGACCATATTTGTGTGAGTCAATTTCTGAGCTCTCTAGTTTATTCCATTGATCTATTTGTCTATTCTTCGCCACACTGTCCTGATTACTATAGCTTTATAGTAAATCTTGAAGTTGGGTAGTATTAGTCCTCCATTGTTGTCCTTCTCCTTCAATTTTATGTTGGCTAATGTGGGTTTTTTGCCTCTCCATATAAACTTTAGAATCAGTTTATCGATATATACAAAGTTACTTTCTGGTATTTTGATCGGGGTTCCATTGAATCTATAGATCACTTGGGAAGAACTGACATATTGACAATATTGAGTTATCCTATCCATGAACATGGAATATCTCTCCATTTTTTTAGTTCTTGTTTTATTTCTTTCAGCAGAGTTTTGTAGTTTTCCTCATATAGATCTTATACATATTTTGCTATATTTATACCTAAGAATTTAATTTTGGGGGTGCTGATATAAATGGTATTATATTTTTATTTTCAACTTCCATTTGTTCATTACCAATATATAGGAAAGTGGTTGATTTTTGTATATTAACCTTGTCTCCTGCAACCTTGCTATGATTATGTGTTAGTTCCAGGAGGATTTTTGTTGATTCTTTCAGATTTTCTACATAGTCATATCATCTATGAACAAAGAGTTTTCTTTCTTTCTTCCCAATTGGTATATATTTTATTTCTTTTTCTTATCTTATTGCATTAGCTAGAACTTAAAGTATGATGTTGAAAAGGAGTGGTGAGAGGGGAGGGACATCCTTACCTTGTTCCTAAACTTAGTTAGAAAGCTTCTACTTTCTCAGCATTAATTATGATATTAGCTGTAGGTTTTTGGTAGATAGTATTTGTCAAATTGAGGAAGTCCCCCTCTATTTCTAGTTAACTGACAGTTTTGTTTTGTTTTTCTTATCATGAATGGGTGTTGACTTTTGTCAAATGCTTTTTGTGCATCTATTGATATGATCATGTGATTTTTCTTTTTAGATTGTTGGTATTATGCATTACATTAATTTTTTTTTATTGCGATAGGGTCTCACACCATTGCCCAGGCCAGAGTGCTGTGGCATAAATCATAGCTCACTGCAACCTCAAACTTCTGGGCTCCAGCGGTCCTCCTGCCTCAGCCTCCCAAGTAGCTGGGACTAAAGGTGTGTGCCACCACACCCAGCTAATTTTTCTACTTTTTTAAGAAAGAGGATCTCACTATGTTGCTCAGGCTGGTCTTGAACTCCTGGCCTCAAGCAATCCTCCTGCCTTGGCCTCGGTGCTAGGATTGCAGGCATGAACCACTGTACCTGGCCCATTAATTGATTTTTGAATGTTGAACTGGTCTTGCATACCTGGGATAAATCCCACTTGGTCATAATGTATAATTCTTTTATTTATTTAAGTATGTACAATTTATACTTGTTGGATTTGATTTGTTAACATTTTGTTGAAGATTTTTGCATCTATGTTCATGAGAGATATTGGTCTGTAGTTTTCTTTTCTTGTAATATCTTTGTCTAGTTTTGGTATTAGAGTGATGGTGGTCTCATAGAATGAGTTAGGGAGTATTCTCTCTGCTTCTATCTTCTGAAAGAGATTGTAGAGAATTGGTGTAATTTATTCCTTAAATATTTGGTATATTCCTCATCCGGGTCTGATGCTTTATATTGTGGAAGATTATTAACTATTGATCCAATTTCTTTACTAGATCTTGACCTATTTGGATTCTTAATTTCTTTTTGTGTGAATTTTGGCAGATGGTATCTTTCAAGGAATTGATCCATGTTATCTAGGTTATCAAATCTGTAGGCATAGAATTGTTCTATATTTCTTTTATTATCCTTTTAATGTCCATAGGATCTGTAGTGATGTCCTTTCCTTCATTTCTGACATAAGTAATTTGTGTTCTTCTTTTTTTTTTTTTATTTAGTTAGCCTGGATAGAGAGGCTTATTGATTTTATTGTTTATTGATCTTTTCAAAGAACCAGCTTTTAGTTCCATTGATTTTTCTCTATTGATTTCTTGTTTTCAATTTCATTGATTTTTGTTCTAATTTTTATTATTTCTGTTCTTCTGCTTATCTTGGTTTTAAGTTGCTCTTCTTTTTCTAGTTTCCTAATTAAAAGCTTAGATGGTTTTTTTCTTCTTGATACGGTTTGGATGTTTGGTATCTCCAAATATCATGTTGAAATTTGATCCCCAGTGTTGGAGGTGGGGCCTAGTTGGAAGTGTTTGGGTCATGAGAGTGAATCCCTCATTAATGGCTTGGTGCCCTCTCTGTGATGAGTGAGTTCTCATTTTATTAGTTTATGAGAGAGCTGGTTGTTTGAAAGACAACCTCCTCCCTCTCTTTGCTCCTTCTCCCACCATGTGACTCACCTGCTTGCCCTTTGCCTTTAACCTTGATTGGAAGCTCCCTGAAGCCCTCACCAGACATAGATGCTGGTGTAATGCTTCTCATACAGTCTGCAGAACTGTGAACCAAATAAACCTCTTTTCTTTGTAAATTACTCATCCTCAGGCATTCTTTTACTGTAGCACAAAACAAACTAATGCTTCTTTTCTAATATATCCATTTAATGTTATCAATTTCCCTTTAAGCACTACTTTTGCTGTATTCCACAAATTTTGATAAATTGTGCCTTTTCATTTAGTTCAAAATATTTTTAAATTTCTCTTGACATTTCTTCTTCGCCCCATGTGTTATTTAGAAGTATGTTGTTTAATCTTCACATATTTTAGGATTTTCCCATTATTTTTCTCTTATTGATTTCTAGTTTAATTCTATTGTGGTCTGAGAGTAGATACTGTATCTGATTGATTTCTATTCATTTAAATTTGTTAATATATATTTTATGGCCCAGAATGTAGTCTGTCTTGGTGAATGTTCCATGTGAGGTCAAAAGAATATGATTCTGCTCTTGGATGAAGTAGTCTATAGATGTCATTTATATCCAGTTGACTGATGGTGTTGTTGAATTCAACTATGTCATTACTGATTTTCTGCCTGCTGCATTTTGTCCCTTTTTGATAGAGGGGTGTTGAAGTCTCCAACTATAATGGTGTGTTCATCTATTTTTCCTTGAGGTTCTACCAGCTTTTGCCTCACATATTTTGTTGTTAGGCACATACATATCAAGGATTATTATGTCTCCATGAAGAATTGACCCCTTTATTATTATGTAATGTACCTCTTTGGCCCTGATAACTTTCCTTGCTTTGAAGTCTACTCTGTCTGAAATTAATATAGCTACTCTGCCTTCTTTTGATTAGTGTTAGCATAGCATATCTTTCTCCATCATTTTCTTTTAATCTACCTGTGTCTTTATATTTAAAGTGGATTTTTTTTTTCCTGAGACAAGGTCTTACTCTGTTACCTAGGCTAGAGTGCAGTGGTGTCATCATAGTTCACTGCAACCTCAAATTCCCATGCTCAAGGGGTCCTTCTGCCTCAGCCTCCTGAGTACCTGGAACTATAGATACATACCACCACATCTGGCTAATTTTTCTATTTTTTGTAGAGACAGAATCTTGCTCTTGCTCAGGCTGGTCTCGAATTCAGCATTATAGGCATGAGTCACTGTGCCCGGCCGTAAAGTGGATTTCTTATAGACAACATATGGTTGCATCTTGGTTTTTGATTCACTCTGAGAATTTCTGTCATTTAATTGGTGCTTTTAGACCATTAGTCATCAAAGTTATTATTCATATAGTTAGATTAATATCTATCGTATTTGTTACTGTTTTCTATTTGTTGCCCTTGTTCTGTTCCTATTTTTGTCTTCTTTATTTCTGCATTTTGTGGTTTTAATTGAGCATTTTATGATTCTATTTTCTCTTTTTTTAGCATTTAAGTTATACTTTTTTTTTCTTGCTTTTTTTTAGTCGTTGCTCTAGAGTTTGGAATATATAGTATATAGTTACAACTAATCCAAACCCACTTTTAAATAACACTATACCACTTCACAGGTATTGTGAGTACATTAGGCCTTTAAATATGAAATGTCCAATTTCTAATCAAAAGTGTAGTTTTATATTGCAAACAAGAAACAGTACAATTAATCAAAGTATGCGCCTAAACTATCAACACAATGCAATATATCAATGTAGCAAAATTGCACTTGTACCCCATGAATATATACAAATAAAAATAAATTTAGAAAATAAAATTTAAAAAATAGGCATTTAGTAATGTGGTCTTAAGGTGTGGAGGAAGGGGAAAACATCCTATAGTCCTTTAATTAGTGAGCCTACACCTCTGGAGTATGAACTTCACACGTTTCTAAGATTTTGTTTTGTTTATTTTTTCCCCTTAGGTGGCATAGAATGCTAGAGGGGGCTGGTGTTGGATATTTCCCTTCCCCTAAGTAAGTTAGGCTCTAATAAACCCCATAAGGTTAGACTCTGCTTAACTAGTTTCTCCTGAAGGTGAACCTTGTTAAGAAGAACAGAATGTTCTGCCATATTTCAACATTGTTCCTTTTCCCCTCCTCCTGCCAGATGCATTGAGGGGGGTTTTCTCTGATATTTGCTGTGAGGACCTGGTAGAGTTCTGGAGGTAAACCTCACAAAAGTATGAGCTCCCTTCTGACTGGGTCATCCTAGAGTTTTTAACTCTCAGATTTTTCCATACATAGCCTGCAGCAGTTTGTCAATTACAGTTGAGGTTTTTCTGTCCCTGCATTGTTTCCTATGGAGTTCTCTGCTTGGGTATGTTGTGATTCTCTGTATACACCTATCTTTCTCTCTAATTTTAGAAGCACCTATGACCCCCTTCTCTTAAGGATCTAAGAAGAGTTGTTGATTTTTCAGTTTGTTCAGCTTTTTACTTGTTAGGATGAAGTGGCCCCTTTCAAGCTTCTTACAAGTGGAACTAAAACTGGAAGTCTTCCCTCTATTTTTAAGATAATTCCTTAAACATTTCTTTCCTCTGTTTTCATTGAAACACAGGAATAGGGAATAATATTTAACCACCTTTCTGTGTACTACAGGATAATGAGGATCTTAGTAAAGAATGGAGTGGATTTGAAGGCTGTTCTGCTGCATTTTAAAATACTTTTACTGGTTAATAATGATATCTGAAATTGCAACACTGGAAGTTTATTCCTTTGGTTTAAGGTTTTGTTCTTGTTAAAATGCAGATATCCCTAGAGGATTTTTCTTTTGTCTGTTTTTAATATAAAGTCATCTGTTCATTCAACAAATACTTATTGAGGGCCTACTATATACTAGGTGCTGTTCTAGGTGCTGTAGGTAAAGTGGTGAACAAAACTGAGTCCCTGTGGAGGGCTAAGAGGGAGACAGACAATCATTCACAAATTAGTAATGAGAAAGATAATGAGGAGGTATTTTTTGAAGAAAATGGGTAAGAAAATCCTCTCTAATGCTATATTTGAGCAGAGACTTGAAGGAAGTGAGGGTATGAACCATATAAATATCTGAAGAAAATTCATTCCGGGCAGAGGAAATGATGCAAAATGCAAAGGGCCTAAAGTAAGTGCATAATTAATTAGTATATCTGAGGAATAACAAGGAGGCCAGTGTGACTGGAATGAATTGAGGAAAGAGTAGAATTGTAGGAGATGATTAGTGTGATATGATTTATCCCAAAAAATAATACATTTGATCTTTGTCCCCATCTCCTGACACATAGCTCTAAAACTCTTGGCATCTCCAAGGTGATAAGTGTTTTTTTGTGTGCTAATGAGATGACTATTGACTGGTAGTTTCTAGATAGCTTCAGGATGGGGGGTCTGATTGTCAGGGGAACCAACCACAGGATCAGAGTGTTGGAACTTTCAGTTTCATGGGGAGAGGAGTGGGGGCTGAAGGTTAAGTAGATTACCAATGGCCAATGATTTAATCAAGCAGGCCTATATAATGCAGCCTCTGTGAAAACCCAGAAAAGGACTGGGTTCAGAGAGCTTGTGGGTTGGCGAACAAGAACACTTCCTTGTGCTGGGAAGGGTAGTGCACCCTAATTCCACAGGGACAGAAGCTCCTATGCTTGGGACCATTCCAAATCTCATCCTTTGTGTCTCTTCATCTGGATGTTCATGTGCATCCTTTAAAATATCCATTGTAATAAATCAGCAATAGTAAGTAAAGTGTTCGAGTTTTGTAAGCTGCTCTAGCAAATTAATCGAACCGAAGGAGGGGGTCATGAGAACCCCCAATTTATATCAAGTTGATTAGAAGTATAGTTCACAACCTGGGCCTTGCAACTGGCATCTGAAGTGGGGGCAGTCTTGTGGGACTGAGCCCTCATTTAACCTGTGGGATCTGACAACATCTCCAGGTAGATAGTGTCAGAACTGATTGAATTAGAGGGCATCCAGTTGGTGTCTGCTAGAGAATTGCTTGATATGTGGGGAAAAAACCCTCATGTCTGGTGTCAGAAGTAATTTGTTAAGTGTTAAGAGTAGGAAAAACAGTTTGGTTTTTCCTGTGTCTTATAGTCAGCAAAGTAATGAATGAGTTTATAAGCCTCTAGCCTTGAGCAGAGTTTTTAAAAAGTAAACTTTTTAGTTTTGGATAGTTTTAGGTTTACAGGAAAGCCACTAAGATAATACTCCCATCTGCCTCTTACATATCTCCTGATGGTAACATCGTACATTATTGTGGTACATTTGACAAAACTAAGAAACTGACCAGCACTGGTTCATTACTATTAATTAAAATTTTTCCCATCAGTTTTTTTTTTTTTTTACCAGTGTCCTTTTTCTGTTCTAGGATCCAGTCTGGGGTACTACATTGCTTTTTTTTTTTCTACATTGCTTTTAATCATCATATTTCCTGTTCTTTTGTGGTCTATAACAGTTGCTTAGTCTTCCCTTATTTCCTATGAGTTTAATAGTCTTTAAGGAGCTCTGGCTGGATGTTTCATAGAATGTTTTGCAATTTAGTTATCTGATAATGTTTTCCAAAAGCCTAAACTTGAGTTATGGGCTTTTGGGAAGAATACCACAGAGGTAAAATGCCCTTCTTCAGGGGGTAGAGTTAACCCCTATCTCCAGCCTTGAGAGTGGGCTGACTCACTTCCAAGAAAAAAAAATATGAAGAACACTGGCAAACACTATCTTAACCAAGAGATCAAGCAACAAATTTTGATATAGAGATAACATGTGAACAAGACCTGATCTTAGAGAAAACTTTGCCCACTTTATCATTCTCCATAGACTAAACTCACTAAAAAGTATACGTAATCTGTGGCAAAATTGATTTAAATCTAAATTTTTGACAGTTCTTGTTATCTTCTGTAATTATTTATTACTTACTACCAAAGATTGTTGTTGTCATTTTGTAGTATTCTTATGGAGGTTATGGGGGAGGGAGGGGAGGAGGGGGGAGGGGGCAGGCTTTGGCTGTTTGTGCCTGTTTTTTAGTAATCTACAAGTATACCATATCAGTGGTTGCAATGACCAAAAACTATATTGAATCACATATGGTCAATAGATTGTTAATTTGTAGAAGCCCCAAATCTTACATCTTGATAACTGTCATTCAACTTACAGTTGGCTGTATTAATCTCTATTATAGCCAAAAAATAAATCGTTTTATTTTTGTTGCAAATTTAAGAGATTTTTAGATGTTCATCTCTATTAAAATACATCGTAGCTTACTTACTTTGCAATGTGGAATACAATTAATTATTGGATTAGTAGATTGAAGATCTGTGTTCTAGGTCCCACCCCATTACTTCCTAAATATCACTAGGGCTAATTCACTTAACTCAATTTTCTCATCTATAAAATGGGAATAATCATATTAATACCTTATCTTTAGCTATGCCTTCTATTCAACATGCATTTTCAGAGGTTCTCCATTTAAATAGATTTTAAAGGTCATTAAATAATTTGGAAAAAAGTAGTTTCAAATAAAATATTCCTAATAATTAAGCAGCTATTAGCTGCTCCTTACAGGTTGTTGTAAAGGTTAAAAGAGATCATGTACATAAAGACAGTGTCTGGCACATAATAAATTTTCAATAAACATGAAATAGCTGGTAGAGGTAGAATTTTCCATTGACGTGTTTCCCTGATCCTATTTTAACAAATACTCAGGTAAGTCTTGTTCATTCTCCATAAGCCTTTGCTTATGATTTCCTGTCACTAAAGAAATTATGACAGAAGCTAACTAATCAGATGTTAGAGATACTATAGAGGGAATTCCTACCTGCAAATTGAAAGTTGACTAGATGACTTTTGTGGTTCCTTCCGATTCTATGATTTTTTTTTTTTTTTTTGAGACAGTCTCTCGCTCTGTTGCCCGGGCTAGAGTGCTATGGCGTCAGCCTAGCTCACAGCAACCTCAAACTCCTGGGCTTAAGTGATCCTTCTGCCTCAGCTTCCTGAGTAGCTGGAACTACAGGCATGTGCCACCATGCCAGGCTAATTTTTTCTATATATTTTTAGTTGGCCAATTAATTTCTTTCTATTTTTAGTAGAGATGGGGTCTCGCTCTTGCTCAGGCTGGTTTCGAACTCCTGACCTTGAGCAATCTCTCTGCCTCGGGCCTCCCAGAGTGCTAGGATTACAGCCATGAGCCACCGCACCCGGCCTCTATGATTTTGTTTTAATACTCATCATACTATCTCACAGGGTTTGGTATAGGCTAATGGAGATAATATATGTGAAAACCCTTTGTAAACATAAAGGCCTATACAAATATGTGAGATTATCGTATACCACTAGTAAGCTAGTTAACAGAGATTCCCTCAGTAATTATAAGAACTGTCTGTATTCATTGGAAATTAAAAGGTACACATAACATGTTGAATTTTTCTTCTGCTGAGGCTTAGAATTTATTATAATTATTGCTGTTGTTTATTATCTATTTATGTTTGTTTTCCTAGGTAGAATATTATAGCACTTTTTTATATAGTATACATTTTCTCATCTTCTACTTCATTTACTCTGTGACAGTTTTTCCTAAGGCAATGCCCAGATATGTTGCTGTGGTTAAGGTTATAATTCAGCATTTCCATTAGGGAGACATCTTCCTGAAATCCATTTTGCAATAGACAATAGCTCTGCAATCAGATTTACTCAGCTTGATGCCGCTACTCTTGGTTTAACTTAAGCAGCACAGAGCAAATTTTATGGTGAATTCAGAAGGGAAGCAAAGGCTGGAAAGTAAAATGATTTTGAACCTTCTATATTATCTACTGCCAACTATTCTTTTCATTATGAGAATAACACATACAGTGTACTGTTGTGGTTCTTCTCCATAAAAAAAGTTTTACAATCCATCATTTTTTCTTTTCTTTTTTTTTTTTTAGTTTTTTCATTTTTTATTTACTGACTGTATCAGATCTTTTCAAAGCCAAACTATAATTTTATTCTCTGGCTTCCTATGGAGTAGCATTTAAAGAAAACCACAGCAAATTACTCTAATCTTAGTTGAATTTTATTTTACCACTATGAATGAAAGCATTTTCCTAGATATTTTCCATAGAATTTCTAAAAATAGTTTTTCAGATCTTTCTCAGTATCAGAAGCCAGGCTGGGATTCTCATTTTGTCCCTGGTTGCTGTATTTTGTTACTTTGCCTGTCAGCATTCTTATTTCTTTTCCCTTTTTTTTTTTTTTGTTGTTTTTTTCTTCTTCTTCTATTTTATTTTCTGAATTTAACAGTGGGGAATCCATTTGACTGTGTTCACAGCAGGTAATAAGTACTATGGTAGTCACTGGATTGGTTTATTTGGATGGTTAAAAGAATAAGAGTGTAATTAAGCTTTTCTGAAGCTGCCAACTGTATTGGAGGTTTGGTGTATATTTAAGGCTTATTTAAAAATAGTTCCTTCAGAAACCGAACTATTTAACCAGTAGAATTTCTAAGGGCATATTCCTTCATCAGGTAGAGATTAGATTACTGGAATTTGTATCAAATCAAAGACGAAAATCCTCTTTCATATAAGGCTAGATTTAATGCTATACTCTCATTTTGATTTATAATGTTTAACTTATGATCTTTAGTAGGGTACTTTTTACCTAACATAAATTCCCCAAAATAGCTTTTTAAAACAATAGATGTTTTTAAAATGCAGGCTTCTAAAAAACTGAATAAGAGACATTTATTCAGATACTTTTAAAGATGTATATTTATCCATAATCTTTGCTTCTTGAACCTCAAATCTGAATCTAGATAAAATACAGAGAAGAGATTATTTTTATGAGCTACAATTATGAGACCTAAAATTTTATCTAAAAAACCTGGGATGTTGATATCTTTAAAATTCCAAGTATTCTATACTGAACCATAAATGGAAGCAGAGCTGTAGCCTTCAGATTCATAATTTTCACAGTGGTTTGATTCAGAGTGCTATCAGAAGGTAATTTAAGTTTAATTTGAAAGCAAAGAAATGCCTGAAGGTTTATGGCTCTCAGAAGATAATGGGTAGGAATAGTCATTGTGTGTGAGAGAAGAAAGAAAATCATGAGAGGAATGTGGCATTTAGAAACGTGTACTAATCCTAGCAGAAGAATAGCAGTTGATAGATGGAAAGAGGCAATGTAGGGAAATATACAATCATTGAACTTGAGAGGTCTTTTCTTTTTTCACATCCTATGGATGGTGAGCAGAGAGGTCTTGAATAGTTAACCTTCAGCTTTCATCCATTCATCCAATAAATATTTACTGTGTGCCCTCTATGTGCTTCTTGGTACTGAGGTTTTAAACAGTGAATAACATGACTTACCTAATTTTAAACGTTCAATTTTGGGAAGTACTCGGGGAGGGCTGTGCAGTCAGATGGCTGCTGAGATAAACACTTCATTGGGGCAGTCTCCACATATCATGGGGAGATATATGCTGTTGCCCTTGATTGGCCTTGATCCTCACAGTTCCAAAAAGAAACAGGATCTTGATAAGCTCTATGAGTTGAAGTCCAGAGCTTGGCAGATTATGAACCAGTTTGGCCCCTCTGCCCTAATCAACCTCTCCAATTTGTCATCCATAAAACTGGAACCAGCCAGCACCCCTCCACAAAGCTCCATGGCCAATAGCACTACAGTGGTAAAGATACCAGCCACTCCTGGGACAGGAGGTCGTCTTAGATATTGACCTAAGAAGGTATTGACCAAGAAGAAATTATAGGACTTAGACAAGTGAATACTAATGAGCAGTTGGATAAAGATGTGCAGGAGATGCTGCTACAGATTGCTGATGATTTTTTCAAGAGTGTGGTGACAGCAGCCTGCCAGCTTGTTCGGCATCGCAAGTCCAGCACCTTAGAGGTGAAAGATGTCCAGCTGCATTTACAGCGCCAGTGGAACATGTGATTCCCAGGATTTGGCTCTGAAGAAATTCGACCCTACAAAAAAGCTTGCACCATAGAAGCTCCCAAACAGAGACTGGCATTGATCTGAAAAACAACCAAGAAATAACACACAGAAAGGTCAGGGAATGGATAAGAATATATTTGGAGATCCTTTAGCTCAGGACTTAGCCATCTTATCCTTGGAACTTTTTTTTTTCGATGCTTTACAGAGAAGCATATATTTTTTATTAACAGTGCAGCAATATCTATAATAACTGAGAGGATCTGCCAAAAGAATAAAGCCTCCTACCCTCCCCAAAACAAAACAAAACAAAAAAACACTTTCAATTTTGAAATAATTTTAGATTTATAGCAGAGTTGAAAAGATAGAGAGTTCCTGTGTGTCCCTTCTCCCTGTGATACATGATTATGGTACATTTATCAAAACTAAAAAATTAACATTGGTACTGACTTAATTTTTTTTTTTTTTAATTTCAGCATATTATGAGGTTACAAATATTACGGTTACGTATATTGCCCATGCCCTCCCTCCCCCCTTGAGGCAGAGCCTCAAGCATGACCATCCCCCAAATATTGCACAGCTCACTCATTATGCTGACTTACATTTTTTAAGGACATCTCTGGCTCTTGTGGGCAGGATAGACTATGGGGTGGGGGGACATGGGGAGACCTATAGTGGTTAATGACATTAATTTAGGTGAAGTATAATGATGGTTTAGGCTAGGGAGGTATCTATGAAAGTGGTAATAGGCAGTCAGATTTTGAAGATAGAACCAAGATTTGTTGATGGATCGGATTTAGGGTGTGAGATAAAGAGAGGAATAAAAAATGACTGTAGGGTTTTTGGCCTGAGAAAATGGAAAAATGGAAGGAATTATTTACTGAAATAAGGAAGTTTATAGGAGAAAAAAATTGGCAAAAAGGAGTTTGGGAATCAGGAGTTTATTTTGCGACATGTTAATAAGTTTGAAATGCACATTAGATATCCAAAAGTAGGCAATGGATATCCAAGACATCCAAGAGTAGCCGCCTGGGGTTCAGTTGAGAGGTTTGGACCAGAAATATACAGTTGGGAGGCATCAGCATATAGATAACACATAAAGCCATGAGATATGATGAAATCTATTAAATAGGTATAGATAGAGAAGAATTCAAGGACTAAACCCTGGGCACTACCATTTCTAGAGGTCAGGAAGAAAAAGAGAAACCAACAAAAGAGATCAAAAGGAACACCTAATGAAGTATTAAAATAGAAACAGAACCAATAAAAGTGGTGACCTAAAAGTGAAACAAAAAGATTTCAAGATGGAGAAAAATGATCACCATTTTCAGATACTGATGATAGTGCAAATAAAATGAAGATGAGAATTGACAGTTGAATTTAGCAACATGGAAGCCATCATGGTCTTAACAAGAGCAGTTTCAGAAAAACAGTGGGAACTATAGCCTGAATGGAATGAGTTTAAGAGACAATGGAAATAGAGAAGTAAAGACAGCAAGTAGAGATTGCTCTTTTAAGTTTGTTTGTAAAGGGAAGCAGAGAAATGGGACATTGACTGGGGTGGTGAGATGTTGGTCAAGAAACCTGTATTTTAACATTGGAAACACTGTATGCTGATGGAAATGACTAGTAGAGAGAGAAAATTGATAACAAGAAAGAGAAAGACAATTGCAGGAGTGATATCCTTGGTTGGTGAGAGGGGATAGAATCCAATGGATAAGTAGAAGAGATGGCCTTAGAAAGGATCATGGATAATTTTGCCATTGTGTAGGAAGAAAGAGTGTATGGGTACAGTTTCACATAGTTTAGTAGGTTTGGTGATGAGAGATTATGTGAGTTCTAATTTTTATTTCTTCAATGAGAATGAGAGGGAAGGAGAAGAGACTAAGTTAACTGAAAATATATATATAGCAAGTTAAACAATAATAGAAGACTCACTTAAAGTTAATAGTTATAAATTAAAGGAAGATAAGTCATTGTTTAAATTTTACTTTGGTCACATTCAGCTGTTTGGATGCTGCCTTAAGTAAGAAGATAGTTGGATTTAACCAGGGTTTTACAAAAAGTAAGTTTGACAGAGGGATAGAGAGGTAAGAGATTTGAGACTTTATGCAAGGGAGTGATTATAATGATGGGCCAAAAAAGGAGAGTAGTGAAGATTGAAGAGAAAATGGATTTAATGTCCTGATGGAGTTAAAATTGTTGAAGTCCATGTACTACAGGGAGTGGGCTGGAAAGATAGGAGTTGTAGGAGGAGAGTGGGATGCTTGAAATGGAGATTATGAAAGTAGTTATTGGTAAGACATGGCCTAGGGCATGAGCTTGGGAGTGGATGGCTGAGGTAATGTTGTAGGCGAGATTGATGGAGGGGCGGTGGTGGGAGGGAGGGGGAGAGAGGGAGGGAAGTAACACAACAGTATTAGCATTTGAAAAAGGGGACTGAGATGGTGACATGTATATATACTTCCAAATAAATTGACAGCACTTACTTATAGGGTAGTAGGAATGAAAAGTTGGGG
>CAUYPO010085405.1:0-36222 GCA_963574435.1 Cheirogaleus major
AAAATAAAAATGGCATTGGGGGATCTTCTTCCCTGGAGGCTTACTTCAGAGTAGAAATCAATGAAATAGAAAATAGAAAAACAACAGAGAAAATCATTAAAACAAAAAGCTATTTCTTTGAGATGATCAATTAACTTGACAATGCTTTCGGCACACTGATCAGAGAAAAAGAGGGAGAGAAGAAATAAATTACTAATAACAAGAATGAGAGAGGTGATAGTACCACATGTTCTATAGATAGTATATGATAGTAGAATATCGTGAACACATTTATGCCAAAAAATTCCAGAACTTAAGTGAAATGGACAAATTCTTTAAAAGACACAAGCTACCAGACTTTACCCAAGAACAAATAATCAAAATAGAAATGACCTATATTTTTCAAATTGAAATCGAATTTATAATTCAACCTTTCCCACAAATAAAACATCAGGTCCAGATGACTTCACTGATGAATTCTACCAAACATGGAAGGAAGATATAATGCCAATTCCTTACTGTCTAGTCCATAAAATTGGAGTATAGGGAATTTCCACATTCATTCTATGAGACCAGTATCCCCACAATACCAAAACCGGATAGACCTTACAAGAAAGAAAAACTACAGACCCTCATGTCCCTAGATGCAAAAATTCTAAACAAAATTTTAGCAAATCTAATTCAAACACATATAAAAATAGAGTACACCATAATCAAGTGGAGTTTATCACAGGAATGCAAGCGTGGTTCAACATTCAAGGTTATACAGCCATGTTCACAGCAGCATTACTCACAACAGCCAAGAGGTGAAGCAACCCAGGTGTCCATCCACCAATCAATGCATAAGCAAACTGTGATTTTGCACACATACACACACACACACAAACACATGTGCATCGAGGACATTTACCAAGTGAAATAAACCAGTCTCCAAAAGACAAATACTATGTGATTCCACTTATATAAGGTATCTAAACTAGTCAAATTCATAGAATCAAAGAGTGAAATGGTAGCCTGGGGCTAGGGTGAGGGAGGAATGGTGAGTTATTGTTTAATGGATCCTAAGTTTCGGTTTGGGAAGATGAAAAGGGTTCTGGCCATAGATGGTGGTAACGCTTGCACAGAATTGAGCACACTCAATATTGAACTGCACACGTAAAAGTAGTTAAGATGGTAAGTTTTATATTATCTGTATTTTGCCACAATCAAAAATAAAAAATACAAATGAATAAAAATAAAATCAATCAAGACAATGCAGCATACAAATAAACTTAAAAAATGTAATCGCTTCTATAGGCCCAGAAAAAGTATTTGACAAAATACAAAATCCATTTCTGATAAAAGCTATCAGCAAACTAGAAAAAGAAGAAAAGTTCCCCAAACTAATAATGGGCATCTTTGAAAAACTCAGGATTCACTTCATACTGGGTAGTGAATGACTGAATTTTCCCCTCAGATCGGATACATGCCAAGGATGGCTGCTCTTACCACCTCTATTCTGTATTGTTCTGGAGGTTCTACCCAGTGGAGCCAAACAAGAAAAAGGAAAACAGTACAGAGATTGGAAAGAAAAGGTAAAAGGATTTCATTCACAGACAACATTGTCATCTATGTAGAATTTCCAACTGAATCTACAAAATTGTCCAGAACAAATGAGCAAGTTTAACATAGTTGCAATATACAAAATTATGCTTAAAACTTACTTTTATTTCTATTACCAGCAACAAACAACTGAAAATTAGGATAAAAATACCACTTAAATAGCATCAAAAATATAAAATACTTAGGGATAAATCTGACAAAAAATGTGAAAGACTAAACACTGAAAACTAAAAACATTGGTGAAAGATGTAAATAAGTAGCTATGTCATGTTCATGAACTGAAAATCTCAAAGTGAAGACATCAATTCTCCCAACTTGATCTCTAAATTCAGTACAATCCCAACCAAAATCCGAAGCAGCAAGATTTTTTTGTACAACTGGCAAAAGGGTTCTAAAATTCATATGGAAATTTAGAAGACCTCTAATAGCAAAAACAACTTTGAAAAACAATGAACACAGTTGGAGGGCTAACACCACCACATTTCAAGACTTACTACAAAGCTATAGTAATCAAATACTTCACAAGTAGATCAACGGAGCAAAATACAAAGTCCAGAAATAGATGCACAGGAATGTGAATGGCAAAGTTTTTACACAGATGCAAGGGTAACTCTGTGCAGAAAAGAATAATCTTTTCGGCTAGCCGGTATCCATTCGCAAGAAAGCAAGAAAGGACATCACCACTGTGGTCTTCCTGCCAAAACGTATAACCTCAGTCTAACCATGGTAACACCACCAGACAAATAGAAAATGAGGAACAAGCTACAGAACACCTGACCAGTACTCCTCAAAGCTGTCAAGGTCTCTAAAAACAAGGAAAGGCTAAGAGACTATCACAGGTTAGAGGAGCCTAAGAAGACACGAAGACTCAATGTCAGCTTATGTGTGGATGGGATCTGGAAAAAGCAAAAGGACATTAGGTAAAAACTGATGAAATCTGAATAAAATATAGACTTTAGGTCAGGGGTCCTCAAACTTTTTAAACAGGGGGCCAGTTCACTGTCCCTCAGACCATTGGAGAGTGTGGCGCACATTCCACATATACGCATTGTGGGCCCGGGACGAGTCAGCTGCTAAGCTGACTGCTGGACAGGCAGTGGCGGCAAAAACACCCAGCGGGCCGGATACGTGTCCTAGGTAGGCGGCATGTGGCCCGCGGGCCGTAGTTTGAGGATGCCTGCTTCGGTCATCGCAATGTACCAATATCAGTAGGTGACTTGTGATGAATGTGCTGTAGGGATGCAGGCATACCTTGTCCTATTGTGCTCCTTTATTGCACTTCGGTTTTTTTTTTTTTACAAATTGAAGGGTTGTGGCAACCCTTCATCGAGCAAGTCTGTGGGTATCATTTTCCAACAGCAAGTGCTAACTTCCTGTCTCTGTATCACACTTTGCTAATTCTCACAATAATTCAAACTTTCTACTTGTTATTATAACTATTATGGTGATCTGTGATCGGTGATCTTTGATATCAGTATTGTACTTGTTTGGGGGCACCACAAAGCTTGCCCACGGGAGACAGCGACCTTAATCGATACACGTTATGTGTGTCCTGACTGCTCCACTAACCAACCATTGCCCATCTCTCTCCCTCTCCTCAGGCCTCCGTACTCCCTGAGACACAGTATTTATATTAGGCCACCTAATGCCCTACAATGGCCTCTGAGTGTTTAAGTGAAAGGAAGAGTTGCACATCTCTTGCTTAAACCCAACAACTGGACAGGATTCATCTTGGTGAAGAGGGCACGTCCAAAGCTGAGACAGGCTGAAAGCCAGGACTCTTGTGCCAAACATTTAGTTAAGTTGTGAATACCAATGAAAAGCTCTTGAAGGAAATTGAAAACACTACTGCAGTGACCTCACGAATGGCAAGTGAAACAGCCTTATTGCTCATGTGGACAGAGTTTGAGTGGTCTAGGTAGAAGACCAAATCAGCCACGACATTCCCTTAAGTTAAAGCCCAGTACAGAGCAAAGCCCTAATTCTCTTCCCCTCCATGAAGGCTGATAGAGGTGAGGAAGCTGCAGAAGAAAAGTCTGAAGCTAGCAGAGATTGGTTCGTGAGTGCTGAGAATTAGCTACGCTCCCAGCAAAAACAGGTCCCAGGCAAGATCCTTGCAAGAGATTTGGAAATAATAGAAATAGAGAAACCAACACAAGAGACCAAGTATAGTTTAAAAAGATGGGGCAGTCAGGGGTCCTCCAGCATTCCCGTGAGTGTGAGGCACTGAGTAAAGTTCCACATCAGTATTTATTGGTGCAGCGATTAGCTGCCAGTGGTTACAGATTTACATAATAACGGATAACTCATTTAGGTTTTAAATTTCCTCAGAAGTTTCTAGAGATCCCTTAATTTACCTATATGAGCAAACAGTTACAAAATTTTTCTAAGGTAAACTTCTAAGTCCTAAGACAGAATTATCAATTAGAAGAAAGGCTAAACAGAAATATAGAGGCTCTATATTTCTTTATCTAGTTTCTTGATGATTGAGACAAGTGGTCAGGAGTGAAGCTGGAACTGTCCTTGAGGCTAATTGTCTCTAGCTGCAGGTGACTGCCAGGTGGGCATTCTTTGATCAGTTCTCAACCTGTGACCCCATGCCAAGCCTTGTCTTACAGAAGCATCAGGCAGGCCTCCAGGTCTGAGACTGGCGTCACCTTGCAAAATGCTCCTGATCGTGAGATGCCGTCCTGTGGCGAGGCAGCTTCTGATCTGTGAACTAACACATTCACATATTCCTTCAAGGCAAAGCCCTGCAAAACTCCTGAAATCTTTTATTTCATTATTGGCCAGCACATGAGGTGAAGGAAAGAAGCCATCTCCATAACATAAAAGTGCAGGATGAAGCAGCAGTTGCTGACGTAGAAACTGCAGCAAGTTATCCAGAAGATCTAGCTAAGAAATTGATGAAGGTGGCTACGCTAAACAACAGATTTTCAATATAGACGAAATAGCCTTTGATTGGAAGAAGATGCCATCTAGCTTCTTTCTTAGATAGAGAGGAAAAGTCAATGCCTGGCTTCAAAGCATCAAAGGACAGGCTGACTCTGTTGGGAAGCAGGAGTTTCAGGCAAAGTTGTAACAAATGGAAGTTATACATTGGTTTGGCCCCAAAAGGTGAGATATCTTGAAGCAGAGGCTTACCGGTCATAGATGGATTCAGAGATTCTTTAATTTGCAATTGATTAAAGAAGCAAGGCTTTGTCTAGCAACTTGGAGTCAGCAGGAAGAAACGTTTAAGTTTAATTTTAACATAGTTAAGAAGTCTGCTAATCATCATGCGGTGCTATGCCAGAGTTGAGTTGTGAAAGCAAGACACAACACACTGGGGCAAAGTGATGTGTTAAGCAAACTTGATGGTTGGCAGATGTGACTCTGTCCAAGACTCTAAGGAAGGAATATGGAGCAAGAAAAACACAGTGGTCAGAGGTCAGTCCTCAAAATATTTGTTGAATGCATGAATGAGTGAATGAATGAATCAACAAATAAAGAACAACTCATCCTCCCTGCCCAGGCACTGCTGGATCTCAGCCTGGTGACTGTCTGATCTAGCCCTTCTCTCTGTATGATCTGTCCAGCTTCTTTCAGTCCATGCTGCGATCACCTCCTGGCCTTACCCAGTGCTGCTGCACTCATTGTGGAGACATCTCAGCCCCCATCCCAACAACTGTTCTGTTTTTAACATATAGGCTTCACCTGTTTTAGTTCCTTTGCCCCCCCCCCGCCCACCTGTTTCTTCTTCCAACAATAGTTGCAATCCTGTGCAAATCTGCAAATGTTCTTGATTCTTCAAATGTTCCTTCTGTGAATGGCCCAAGGCCAATTAAGATTCAGGAATGCTGGGTGCCCCATCACGGGTGCGAGAAAAAGGCCGCTTTGGCTGTGTGTGGTCCGCGCAGCCGGCAGGAAGCAAACGCCTTCTCCAAAGCGAAGGCTCCAGCGACCTCTCTTACCACCGTCATGGCAGTCCCGGGTTGCAACAAGGACAGTGTTAGAGCAGGCTGTAAAAAATGTGGCTACCCTGGTCACCTGACTTTTGAATGCTGCAATTTTCTCCGAGTAGACCCCAAAAGGGATGTCAGCAGTACAACCAGTGAACATAGCGATGAAGAGAATGAAGAACTGAATACATTTCAGGCATTACAGGAAAAAAGAAGAAATGAAGAAGAGGAGAAGAAAAAAGAAAAAAAGCAAAGAGAAAATCTAATTGAAAAAAAAAAGGAAAAGGTCTTATTCATCCAGTTCCAATGAAGAAGATACTTCAAAACAAAAGAAACAAAAATAACAGAAGAAAGAAAAGAAAAAAGAAAAAAAGAGTAAATCAAGAAAGGAGAAACATCACAAAAAGGAAAAAAAGAAGAAGAAAGAGGAAAAGCATTCTTCTACCCCTAATAGTTCGGAATTCTCCAAAAAGTAACTGAGACTTTGGCCTAAGCCATTAAATTTAAAAATTTGTGTTTAAAAATTATGTGCCCTTACTTGGAATTTGCTATATATTCTGCTTTGCAATAAATCACAACCTTTTCCATATAGACATTTTTCATATGCGGGACTATTATCTCTCCGGCAATATATGTTTAATGTGCTATGACTATAAAGTATTAAATCAGTCTTATTACTTGATTTCCATGCCCCAAGCTATGTATACATACAAAACACATCATTTTTGGCATTTGTCTCTGTGTATTTGGCTAGTGCTATTACTTCATAAATTGATAGTAAAATGGCATTACTCCAGTAAACACAGGTAATGTACATAGCTATTAGTAAATATTGCTGAATCAGATGTCCACTTTCCAGTGATGAAGCTAGGTAGGGGATAATGCTTTGCTCTTGACACTGAAAAATTTAATAGCTTTATATACTAAAATGTAATGTCCAAAGATAGGGAAGTTCTTTACTATTGTGTTTAAATTGCTAGGCTTTTTTAATATCAGGGGATGAAGCTGCTTTATTGGTCTTGACTAGGACTTTTTAAATGAATGGTGTCTGCAAGAAGATGATAATGAAAATATTTATAACAAAGTTTCACTGTTTTCTGAAATGCAGAGTTTTAGTATCTGCCTCTTTTGTTTTCGTAACAATTAAAATATTTCTTCCTTGTTTAGAGAGATTAATATAATTCCGCCTATTAGTAAGCCTTGCAAAAATGATGCTGTATCAGTCAGGATTTTTAGGATAGACTCCTGGTTTGTGCCATATTGCCATGTCTTAAAGTGCTACCTCAAACACAAAAATTTTTATTTAGGAAGACAGCTATATCTTCATTAGAACTGATTTTTATTGTATTCACTATGTGAATTTTATGAAGCCTGTTCCTATGAGTAATGTGGACAATTTTAATAAGTGCGAGCACATTAAAAAAAGAAATTGATTTATTGCATTTTTGTTTGATTTTTCAGGTATTCCAAGTAAAGGTAGCCTTCTGGTACTTTGTGGAGTCTTCATAACTTAATATATTCATCCAGTCTGTTTTGTTGAAAAGAGTTTATAAGCAAAACAATAATCTTTCATCTTGGGATAGACTAAGTATATCATAACAGCTTAATTTAACCATTTATAATGTCCATTGTATATTCTGTTTGATTCTCTGTAAATACTATTGGGATAACGATTTAGGGGAAATCTGTCTTTCATTAAACAATGTTGAATGAAATTATTGTTCATCATAATAGACCATAATGAAAGATCACAGTTCTTACTGAAGTCAATGAGTTCTAACATTGATATGCTCTATTGACCATACAAATTGTGTTTTACTTTATTATTAACTTCATCCTCTGCTTTTTCAGTTCTTCTTGAGGTGTGTCTGATACTTATAATCTTCTTTCCTTTCTTCTGCTGTCATTTCCACTATCTATATTTTCTTGGCTATCGTAGTCCTTTATCTTAATTTCATGATTTTTGATCTTCAGAGTGTTTAGTTTCTATCGTGATCTAATAAGAGAGTTTTTAACATGTTGAAACTTCTGCCAGTCATCTTTCTTTCAGTTTTTTTTTCTTTTTTTCTTTTTTTTCTTTTTTTGGCTTCCACTAGGATACTTTCTTCCTGTCATGTTCAAATTTCAGTCAGTCAATATTTTTTAATAAAAATACACAAAATTAATATGAAATCAGTGTATTCACAAGAGCAATTCATATTACTCCATTATATTGAGCTACGTAATTGTTCATTTTATATCAAATTACTCTTATACTCCATACATTGAAGTACTGATGAATACATGTAGCTGTTTTGGCACTGGAACATTTGTTTCTTCAAGCCATTTTGTTGCATTAGTGGCAATTTTGCACACTGCTCCAAGCAGAACTGCCAAACTTCATCTGGACAACATGAATTATATATACTAAAACATAGTCCAATATGTTGAGATGCATAAAACATGAGACTTCATACGCATGGTCATTGCTTATAGTATTGCTATAGGTTTAGGTCTTACAAATACAGGAATTCTGATATATTCTCTTTAATTAGATTTCCATCAAAAAATTAAAATGTTCATGGTACATTTATAATCAGTTATGCTGTATCATTGGTTTTATTTCTGTCAGGCCAGAATTTATTTTTGATTAGACATTTATAAGAACCAAACCCTCCACATAAAATTTATATGCCTGGTGATTGAAAGAACTTTCCAAAGACCAGCTTCTAGCTCTGTACATTTCAAACCTTGTTTCTTCACCACTAACCACATGCTGTCTGTACCAGGTACCACAGCTACATTTGTTATTGCAGCACAAACTTGACCGGGCACTTAGGGCAGAGTGGGCAGTAGGAATATTCCTGGAAGAGATTTCTACTATATTAACAATCTAACTATACACAGAAATGATCTTGAATCTCATAAATAATATCTCACTAAACCCAAACTCAATGCATCGCCATCAACTGTCCATTAAGCAGATCTTAAAAATTCTCACAGCCAGTGCAAGGCTCACCCAATTTGAGAGGAAATATGATAGAAGGGAAGGTGGAATGGAAGGAGATGGAAGTATTAGCTGCTTGAAATTAAAATCTAACTTCTACAAATATTACAAAAATCTATGACCAGGGGAGCACCTTGCTAGTGCTCCCCTAGGCCCTTAGAAGGGGACCATTTGTTTCACAGTAAATTCACCTCTGGGCCATACAGCAGCCAAAGTGATTTTTTAAAACTATAAACCAGTTGTATGACCCCTTTGCCTTATACCCTCTAAAGACCTCCCATCCTTTGCATTTAGAATAAAATACAAACTCCTTACCAGGGCTTATAAGGCTTTGCATGATTGGGTCCCTGTCTGTTAGGCAAAAGGCTGCCTGGGTGGGAGATAGAAGTCTGGCAGTTGTTAGCATACGGACGGTTCCTAGACTAATGGCCATAGATATGACTAAGAGACATATACAATTCTCAGGCAAATGAAAGAGAGGTTTTTTTCTCGCTCAAATGTGATTCTTCTTGCAATAGACAAAGTTTTGAAAATCAAAATCATTTTTCTCTTCATGATCGACATTCAAGAGAACAGACTCAGTCAGATCTTACAGCATCATACAAACTATGTGTGCCTAACTAAGAGTACTAATCTGACAGGGATACATTTTGATGCATAAATCAGCCTTTGGATGTTTATTAACCTATGACCTCAATATTTCTCCTCCCAAGTGTCACAGAGGTTGTTCCTGTGCTGAGTACAAGGAAATTTTAAGAACCTGCTGGAAAGTACCTTGACTTGTAACCTTTATTCCTTCTAGTACACTTTTAGCAAATAATATATAATATCTAAAAGCCTGCTAGACATTGAACACTAACTTGCAAATTTAAAAACCAACAACCAAAAGAAATCAGGGCTTCTTGGAGATATGGTTGATTCCAGGAATAGGGCAGGGAATGCACAAAATGAATCTGGAAACTCCTGTCACACCAGAAAACAAGAAAGTCATCAAAGACTACAGGGGTCATATCAAAAAGACAGAGAAGCCAACCCAAAAGGGATGGAACAATTTGAGAATCAATAAGAATAATAGCTGCAATACACTGAAATATTAAATATGTTTTAAGTCCATGAGTTAATAATGATACTCAAATATAATTTATTGGTCATTTTTGGGGGGTACCAGTGAACCATTCATTATTGTTGAAAACTGGTAAATAGAGGGCAAAATCAAGTATTTATGCTATCTTTCCTATAGAAACTGTACCACTCAATAAGCAAACAATTGATATGGGGAAGTTCAACTCTTTATGGAAGTATTCTAGCTTATAAATGAAAATGGAATGATAGATTTGACATATCATCCATTTTGCAACACCTAATGAATTGATAAATGTATGCATTGATCATCAACACCTGCTAACATCACATACGAATAAAGGGGACCACCAGACATAATGTTCATTTGGATGGAAGAACAAAACACATCCAATCAAGTATTTTTGTTAAACAAAGAAAGGAAAGGGGATGGAAGAAGGGAGGGGGGAGGAAGAAGAAGGTGGTGGAGTAAGAGGAGGAGGAGAGAAAGGAGGTGGGGGGGGAGAAGGAGGAGGAAGGACAGTGATGACAGCAATAACAACAGAGGAACACATTAAATATCACCACAAGTGGCAAAATCCAAGCTGTGGGAAGCTTTTCAGGACAAATGGCATGTTTTTTACAACAAGTAAATAATTTCGAGAAAAAAAATGGAAGAGAACCTATATAAATTAAAAGAGACCTAAAACACATATAAATTAATCACAATGTAGACCTTATTCAGATGCTAACTCAAAGCAACTTTAAAAAATTACGTACTCAAGAGAAATGAAAATTTACATCCACACAAAAAACCATACACAAATGTTCATAGCAGCATTACTCATAGCACCCAAAGAGTGAAACAATCCAAATGTCTATCAACCGATGAATGGATAAATAAAATGTGGCATATCAATACAAGGGAATATTATTTAGCAATAAAACGAAATGAAGTGCAGTACTGATCCATGCTACAACATGAATGAACCTTGAAAACTTTATGCTGAGTGAAAGAAGTCAGTCACAAAGGATCACATACTGTATAACTCCACTTATGTCAAACGCCCAGAATTAGCAAATCTATAGAGACAGAAAGTAGAGTCACAGTCGCCTAGGGCTAGGAGGACAGTGGAATTGGGGGAATGACTCCAAATAAGTGGTTTCTATTTGGGGTGATGAAAATGTTCTAAAATTGATCATGGCGAAGATTGCACAATTCCATGAATATGCTAAAAGCCATTGAATTGCACACTTTAAATGGGTTAATTGTATGTTATGTAAATTATATCTCAATAAAGCTGTTTAAAAATTATGACATTTATGAAACTATTAGAAATTTAAACATTGGATATATGAAGCTGTTAAAATTGTTGATATTTTAGTTGACGATGGTTATATGCCTAATTTTTGAAGGATCCTTACCTTTTAGAGATAAATATTGAATTATTTATGTTTGAAATTATGTGATATATAGGATTAGCTTCAAAATAATTCAGGCATGAGGCAGTGCAATAAAGATGAAATAAGATTGGCCACAAGATCATAATTGTTGAAACCAGGTGATATATGTGCATACTATTCTGCCAACATTTAAAAAATTTTTTTCTATTAGATTTCATTTCAATGATTAAAATAACAATACTCCAAAAAAATAACAATACCCCAAAGGGAATGCTGTTGGGTCATTGTATACTAATGTCATCCTGTGAGTTGGGACTGGTGTTTCACCTGAAGGGAGAAAATAGTCTCATTGTCAATCATCCTTGAACAAAAATGAAGACCAAAAAGGTAGGCTTTAGATTGGCTCCTTCCCATCTTTGGGACTCATGTGGTAGTTAGGGTACTAATGTAACTAGTATATCATTTAAAATCCTTGGCCGATGAAGACCGGCTACACACACAAACACAGACATCTGAAGGCATCAAAAGCAAAAGGCTAGAACACAAAATGTATACATCATTAAAAATGACTGATAAATTGGACCATATTAAAATTTTTACAACAATGTTTTGTAATTTTACAAGTCTTGCACTTCTTTTATTAAATTGATTAGTGAATACTTTATTATTCTATTGTAAATAGAATTGCCTTTATAATTTCATTTTTAGATTGTTCAATACATAGACATCCAGTTGATTTTGGTATATTGGTCTTGTATCCTTCAAGCTTACAGCATTTATTTATTGTAATAGTTTTTTTTCTTAAGATTTTCTATATACAAGATCATGTCATCTGCAAATAGAAATAACTTTATTTCTTCCTTTTAATCTAGATGCCATTTATTTATATTTTTTGCCTATTTGCCCTGGATATAACCTCTAGTACGTGTAGAACAGAAAGGATAAGCAAGAACATCTTTGTTTTGTTTCTGATCTTAGGTGGAAAGGTTTTAGTCTTTCACAATTAAGTATGATGTTAGCTGTGGGCTTTTCATAGATGCCTTTATCAGATTGAGAACATCCTCTTCTATTCCTAGTTTGTAGGGTGTTTTATCATTAAAGGTTTTGAAATTTTGTCAAATGCTTTTTCTGCATCTAAGGAGATGATCATTTGGGTTTTGTCCATCATTCTCTTAATATGGTGTATTACATAGATTTTCATATAAAACCAACCTGGCATTTCTTGGATGAATCCAACTTGGTCATCATGTACAACTTTTTTATATGTTGCTGTATTCAGTTTACTAATATTTTGTTGAGGATTTTTGCATGTATATTCATAGGGAAGTTCGAGTTTTCTCTTTTGTGATATCAAGTGATCCTAGGCATAAGTCTAACATTCTTGTCTTGTTCCTATCCTTAGGGAGAAATCTCAGTGGCTTATGACCTTTACTGTTTGCTTATATTACATGTAAACTGAGGGTTGACTGCAAGTCAGTTGCAAATATGCCCAGTCCTTCTTAGCTTTACTGCATAGACCTAGATGTCTTCTCATTGTAGGATAAAGCCTAAGGCCTTATCTGGGCTATATTTTTCTCTTGGCAGACAGCAAAAACAAGAGGCCAAGCCAAACCATATAATCACCTTAAATCTATACTTGGATGTGGCATATCTCATATCTGTTCACACTCTATTGGCCAAAGCATGCCAGTGGAGCCCAAAATCAATAAAGCATGGACCTGTACTCTTCTCACAAGAGACACAGTAAGTCACTAGGCAGTGGATGGGGATATGTAATCCTCTTACAAGAAAGGCAAGAATAACTGTGAACAATATTATCATCATCAACCCTATTAGGTCTATGTCTAATTTCCACTGCCTCTAAGAACTGTAGAAAATTATTAACTAAGCAATACATTGAATTAATGATCTTAACACAAAGACACAATGAGACCAGCTATTTTTTGTGACCAAGACAATTCTTTAGAAACTGCCCAAGGTCACAGAGAAGAGGACATAGGAAAACTTACAAAAATATTTGAAAATGGTTGGCCATGGTGGCTCACACCTATAATCCCAGCACTTTGGGAGGCCAAGGTGGAGGATCGCTTGAGGCCAGGAGTTTGAGACCAGCCTGGGCAAGTAGTGAGACCCCATCTCTACAAAAAATGAAAAAATTAACCAGGCATGATGGTGCACACCTGTAGCTTTAGCTACTCAGAAGGCTGAGGCAGGAGGATCGCTTGAGCCCAGGAGTTGGAAGTTACAATGAGCTATGGTTGCACGACTATCCTCTAGCCTGGGTGACAGAGTGAGACCCTGTCTCAAAAAAAACAAAAAACAAAAAAACAAAAAACACTCCAACTTGAAATAAGGGAAAATGATGATTGCATGACTTGTTAAATATCAGGGCATTACATTTTCTAATAAGTCTGTCAGTCACCTGACTTTCCCAAAGTTTCTAACTTTGACTATCCACAATTATGGTTCCAAAGATTTTAGTCTTAGAAAGTTAGAGGTTAACTTGCAGAAAACTACTAAGATGTGATTGAATTTTGGGCAGGGGAACTTGATTCAGTACATACCCCAAGAAGTTTCAGTTTATTGCACAAAACATTAGCCAGAATTGAATGTAACTTAGTAATCTTATTTTGGCATTTTTTCCACAACTGACTACATGAATCAGTTTTTCAAATGCTCTTTGAACCAGTATTCTTATGTATCTGCTGGTTCTTTCATTAATTGGTTAAATAAAACTTTGACATGTGCTAACAAATGACTTTGCCTGAGATTTGTGCTTTCATAGACATCAGAATACCCTGAACCCCCTTCGCCCTCCAACCTCCCACCCAACCCTGTACTTTTCCTGTAAAAGCACTATTCACACAGCATAGGAATTGCCTATTAATTTATCTCCCTCCCTTACGAGACTGTGAGCACCTTGACAGATCTTGCCTTACCTGATTGCAGATCCCCAGGATCAAGTGAATTTTCTCTCACATCATGCATGATAAACGAATGTTTGTAGAAGAAATAATTTTCCTGTAATTGTTACAATGTGATGACAAACAATTAAATGAATCAAGAAAACTTGGTCTCTAGAATGCAGGAGGAATTATCACAATAGACATAATAGTTAAGGGGAAAAATTAAAGAGAAAAAATATAGTGTACCTGGTCCTTACTTTCAAGAGAACCAATAGATGAAATTCAAATTTAGGATACAAGAGTGTACATTCACTTTCCTAAAGCTTGTTTCCTGAAATAATTCACTAGAGTTATATAAAAGAATAGGAGCCCCTTCTGTATTTAAGTACCGCTTATTAACTACCTGACTGGGTTAGTTTTAGAATCTGCTGACAAATGAAGATCATAAATGAAAGTGTGAGTCAGTGAGAAAACTATTTGATTTGTGCATGTGCGCTGAGAGCTTTCCAGGAAGATGTTTATTATGTAAAGTGAACCGGGAGTACCCAGGGTAACGAAGAAGTTTTGCTTACAGGGTAATAGCTCTCTGACCTCTAAATGCCTTGGATAAAAAGAAGGGGGGAGAATAAATGCTGTTTCTATGCTTCATCTTAGCAACTAGAAGAATGCTTGCCATCTTAACTTCACTTTCACTTTGTCCAGGCCCACCCTCCTCCTCTAAAACTCCTCATCCCAGCCTTTCTCAAAAGGACATATTGTTAATAATGCTAACATTTAACTAAGCTACATGAATCACAATCTTAATGGAACATCTCTGCCAGTTTAATTTTAGCATGTGTCTCACTTAAGCCATCAAGTATGTTTTCCAAATATGGTAGATAAATGAAGTTGTTAACTGAACTATGGTTTAAAAATGTCTTAAGGAAGCTTTCTAAATATAAAAGCAAATGACTTATTTCATACCTCAGTGACTTTAATGCCCCACCAAGGCAGAGAGGACATGTTGGACATCTATTTGTTACTTTGAGAAAGAATTGAGACTTTATTTGGGCTAGTAGGCAGAGTCAGAATTTCCCTGCACATATCCTGCAGGGAGCAGTGGGATGTGGCCCTTGAAATATTTCTAATGACTTCATCTTTCAACATACTGGCTCTAAAATGATCAAGAGAAGAACTGCATGAAAAGTCCCTCTAGTCTTCTATTACCCAAAATGTTCTTTCTTCAAAGGTTAGCATATTCCTGTTCCTAGGACATTAGACACCTATATTTTAAGTCTGCCAACAAAGTTGAAGAATTAAAGAGACCCTGGGAGAATTTGTCATGTAAACTGTCTCAATGAGTGTTATTTTAGTTATAAACAAAAAAAAGTATTTGAAAAAATGTAAACTCAAATATGTCTTTAAAAGTTGCTGTAAGCTAACATCCTTCCCAAAACAATGACCACTACCACCAAAATAAAAGTAACAAGAATTTTCTTTAGCCAATTCATCCTCTGTCAAAAATAATTATACCAATCTTGAAAAGGAAAAGAAAAAACCTCTGTTATTTGTCCAGAGTTATAGAAAAGGAATGGCATACATCATGATATACAGACCAACCTGGAAATCCATTTACTCAGGCTCCCTGGTGGAGAAAGCATGTCTGATTAGCTTAACAGCCATCTCCAATTTATCAATGAACTGTGTTCCAAATTTATTTGTAAGTCAACTGTTTGAAACTCAGAACATATTTTCCCATAAGAACAAAGAGTGGTTAGGGTCTCAGATCAGCTCCCAAAAGCCTATGAACTGTGAATCTACAGCCATGGGACCACTAGTACTAGTCTGTACTGCAGGTCCTGAGAGCAATAGGCTGTAGTACTGGAGAGAAGAGGAAAAGGGTCTTCTTTTCATTCCTGTTGCAGAGCATTCAGAAAAAAATTTCCCAAAATGCCAAGCTCAGGTATGGCCCCTCTGTCCTAATATTGCTCTCCCGATGTCTTTAACCTCTCCCAAACCTCTCAAGGCTACCACAACCCCCAGTTTGGGATGTGTGTTAGGAGAGAGGACAGTAGGCTAAGCAGCAGGTATTAGGGACCCAGCTATGATGTTTTATGTTTAAGACATGGACAGCAACTCTAGACAAATGGAGATACAGAACAATGACTTTGTTTATGGAACTTGGGTGTACAGGTGGGGTTAGCCACAAAAAGAAAGAGAAAAATCCTATTACCAAAATCTGCACCACAGGTTGAAGTAGGACCAGCAGCAAGGCTAATGTTGAGCTGCTGAAATACTTGTCTAGCACTTGTCATATTCCTGTTAGCCCAGGGACAAGATTGGGCCCAAAGTCTAAGTTTGGGGCTCAATTTGGAGGAGGTTAATGGTCCAAATGAGCTGCACTGAAGAACCATGAGGGCAAAGAGTCAAGCAGGTAATAATGATCTGTTGATCTGATAAAAAGGGGATTTTTATTCAATTGGAGGAAATGACAAACAGGTCATTCTTTCAAGAAATATTTATTGAATACCTATAATGTGCCATGTACTGTGTTAGGTACTGGTATTATACAGTCCCTGCTCTCATGGAGCTTATATTCTAGATCAATGTGGAAGAGTTCAGAGGGCCCAAACAAATCCTCAATGAAGAGGCAAAAGAGGGAAGAGCACAACTATTCTAAACCCACTACCACTTAGACTTCCAAACCAGCAACCTTGTGTTTTAGAGGTAAATTATAAAGTATGACCAAGTCAACTATTCAACAGTCAAACAGTTAAATATCAGTTGTGACATATTCCTCCTACAATGAAACTAGAAGAAACAAGGCAAATACAAAACCTGTTTTAACTGATTTATTAAGTTGAACTTCATAAATCACCCCACGGTAAAACTGCCAATTGGGCTAGGTTCTTTCTGGCAACTTTCCCACCTCTTCTTTCACCTTCAAGGAGCCATCTGGGCTGCCTACTGTGGCTCCCTCCCAGGGTCAAGCTGTATGCTTTTCTCTGACTTTTGCCTAGGTATTTACCCTCCCAATGCTTTCCTAGGAAATATAGGAGCAGCATGATAGAGTATCATCAGAAATCATTCTTGTTTCAGTGCCAGTGAGAAAACTGATTGCCCCCTCCCAGTACCTAGCTTAATGAATATACACATCTCCAGAAGGCCCTGTAAAGTGCTTAACTGTGAGAATTTCACATACCACAGCTAGCTAGTAGATATTTTGGAGCCAAGGCCTTTCAGGGTTCACCCAAACCACACTTATAGACAACTACCTACCTCACCTGTGTGTGTACATAACCAGGTTTAGAACTCAAAGCCTCTTAAGAGTCTATATCCCAAGGAGTTCTCCATCTCCTATTTTAAAAAATTATCAAGCTCTGTATAAATATGTGCCAGGCATCATTCTAAGCACTTTGTATAAATTAACCCATTTAATCCTTAAGGCAACCTTATGGAATGGTTATTAGCCTCATTTTATAAGTTTAAGTGAGAAAACTGAGGCACAATCCATTTTAAGGCAAGAAAATAACAAAGGAAGAGAAGATGGGACAAACGGAAAAAAATAGCAATATGTCAGATTTAAACTCAACCATGTCAATAATGACATTAAATGTATTTTAATGTCAACACCCCAAATATAAGACAGAGATTGTTAATCCATTGACAGTCATTAAAAAGAAATCCATTGTCAATATAAAGAAAAAGGATGGAAAAAATAAACCATCCAAATACAAGAAAAAGAAAGTTGGAGAGGCTATGTTAATATCAAAATAGATTTTAGAATAAGGAATATTACCAGGGTATAAGGAGGAATAATTCATTTGATAAAGGGGTTGATTCACCAAGAGTACATAATCTTAAGTTTATGTACCTAATAACAGTTTTAGGGCCACGCCTGTAATCCTAGCACTCTGGGAGGCCGAGGCGGGAGGATCGCTCAAGGTCAGGAGTTCGAAACTAGCCTGAGCAAAAGCGAGACCCCGTCTCTACTAAAAAAAATAGAAAGTAAGTACTTGGCCAACTAAAAATATATTTAGAAAAAATCAGCCGGGCACGGTGGTGCATGCCTGTAGTTCCAGCTACTTGAGAGGCTGAGGCAGAAGGATTGCTTGAGCCCAAAAGTTTGAGGTTGCTGTGAGCTAGGCTGACACTCGGCACTCTAGCCCGGGCAATAGAGTGAGACTGTCTCAAAAAAAAAAAAAAAAAAAGAAAGAAACCATATAATATACTTGCCTAAATATAAGAACTTCAAAAGTAGATCCCTTTAGATTTCAACTCCATTTTCACTGATGAGTCTTGTCACTCTCTACATTTGAAAGCTGTTTGACTGCTTAACTTTGTATTTCCTCTTCTGAATTTTCTCCAATGTAAGACACCTAAGCAAAGCTATAGTCTAAAACTTAAATCACATGTCTCCCAGAGCAGTTATTAAGTGGATTTCAGGCTGTGTAGTCATACGGTTCTGAGTAGGCATCCTTGGCGGGGAGCAGGTGACAGGAGGGAATGTGTCTGAGTGATGGAGCTTCAGGCGTTCAGACCCCCTTCATTAAGAACAGTTCTTGCCGGGCGTGGTGGCTCATGCCTGTAATCCTAGCACTCTGGGAGGCCGAGGCGGGTGGATCACTCAAGGTCAGGAGTTCGGAACCAGCCCAGCCTGAGCAAGAGCAAGACCCCATTTCTACTAAAAATAGGAAGAAATTAATTGGCCAACTAAAAATATATAGAAAAAATTAGCTGGGCATGGTGACGCATGCCTGTAGTCCCAGCTACTTGGGAGGCTGAGGCAGGAGGATTGCTTGAGCCCAGGAGTTTGAAGGTTGCTGTGAGGTAGGCTGACGCCACGGCACTATAGCCAGGGCAACAGAGTGACCCACTGGCCCAAAAAAAAAAAAAAAAAAAAAAACAATTCTAGGCCAGGTGGGGCAGCTCACACCTGTGATCCTAGCACTTTGGAAGGCTGAGGTGGGAGGATCGCTTGAGGCCAGGAATTCAAGACCAGCCTGGACAACATGGCAAGACCCTGTCTCTATGAAAAAAAAAGGAAAAGGAGAAAAAGAACAGTTCTACTTTGTCCAGTTTTGTATATCAAGCTTTAGTACAAAATTTCCTTTGAAAAAGGATTTTGCTGTTTAAAATTTCAAAACTGTAGGTCTATTGTCTAGAACACATTTTCTGATGATCAAAAACCCGTAATTACGGGTTTAAAAAAAAAAAAGTAGGTCCTCAGGATTCTTTTTGATAGAAACTAAAGGCAGGCATGGTGGTTACAGCCTGTTAAAAAAAAAAAACTAGCATTCTGCCTTGTATGCCCTGGCACACCAATTAAAAAATGGCTTCTGGTATCCAAGTAAGTTTGCATAAAACCAAAATAAAATAGTATCTCTAATACTAGGCTATCACATATGTGTATGATGCTAACACATGCTGGGAACCATGGGTCAGGGGTGAGAATAAAGTTTGCCTCCTTTTTTGTGCCACAACCATGAACATCTCCCAAGGTCCTGCTGACTATAATAGGAGAGAAATGTTGCCCTGGGATAAAGATAGAGGCAATACTAATTCCTCCTATGTACAAGCCTTGAACTGCCTAACTTGTATCATTTCAATTATTTTAATATAGGTAGTGAAGAACAGAAAAAACTTGTCCTTGGTGGAGAAGCTTGTCTGTGGGGAGAATATGTGGATTCAACTAACCTCAGTCCAAGATTATGGTATGAAATTTAAGTGATAACATTTGTGTTAAGAATTAAGGTGCCTTACCTTTCCTTCTCCTTCCAAGTAGGAAAGCACTAGGAATGTCCCCAAGCATATGATTCAGGTACTTATTTAAGAAAACATGAATTTTAACTGTTTTGGGGGACATGTGGTTTAAATTTTAGGCCTCGGGCAAGTGCTGTTGGTGAGAGACTCTGGAGTTCCCAAAATGTCATAGATAGAGATGATGCCTACAGAAGACTAACAATGCACCGCTGCAGAATGCTCAGGTAAGATACTTATTTGTCAAGCCAGGATAATTTAACCTTCTTATTCAGTGCTTGCTAGTTTTTTGGGGTTTTTTTGGCTATACATAGAAATGCTTCTTACCTAAGTAGTAATTAGGAGAAACTGGGAATTATTTTTTTATAGGTAAGAGAATATAAAGATATATAGAATTGTGGTATAACTTAGAACTCGATCTTGAGTGATTTTTCCTTTTTTCAGTAATAATGCTGTGATTCTAATTTAAGCTAAGTTCTTTAAAGTGGTGAGTTTTATCAATGTGAAACATCTTTATTCATGTTATCTGTCTATAGGCGTGGAATAGCTGCACAACCTCTTTTTACTGGATATTGCAACGAAGAGGACAACATGTAAAAATGAGCTGAAACAAATATAGGAGGGGACGGGCAAAGCACTCTGTATTATAATCAACTTGCTTTTGAAATCATGTAAATTAAGATTTTTTAGACTTTTTTTGAATAAAATTTTTATTGATTGAACCTCTTATTTTACATATAGAAATCTGGCATCTTGCTCGTGAGAGTTTATAATCAATATATTCCAAAGGGCTGAGTCTTACTGATTCACATTTACTTTAAACATCGAAGCACATTTCTCATTACAAATGAACGGTTGCAGTGCCATTGTCAGTTCTCAAGTTTACTGAAACAGTAACTTATTTGTCCAATAATTAAAGCAATAAAACTGATTCTTACGGAAAACAGAAGTAGTTCTCCCCAAGGACCTAAAACATCTAGGTCAAGCCACTTCTCCGGTTAAGCAGTGTACTTTGCTCTTGGGGATTCATTGCTTGATAAGTAGATAGTTCTAAGGCGAAAGTAGCTGAGCCTGATGTTAGCGTTCGAAGCACCGTGGAATAACCCTAATCAAAATAATTTAAGTCATTTATCACATCAAGTTTAAGCTCAAGTTTCTCTTCCTACTGCTATCCTTTGCCTATTATCAGGGAAAGGTGATGTCACTCATGTGGTTTAGCTGTATCACTCCCCCCAGACAGATCATTTAGCCATTTTTTCAGGGGAAATTGGTTACAAAAATATTGTAGATGACAGAAAACAGTAGTGCAGCTATGCTGTGCATGTACTTTGAGGTCCTGGCATTTGGTGAGATAACTCTGCCCTTCCTATTCTGTTGGTACCCAGGTACCTGCCTGTTCTAGAGCAAAAGATGGTGTTGGGGGAGAATGACACTTGCCTTTGAACTCACAATGGCAAAAGAAAGAAAAATGCTTGGAATAGAAAAAATGGTCATTACACTGGTGCCACATGTTGGTACGGCACACCTCAACCGTTGTGGTCCTAGAATTGGAAATCTCCTGGATTTCTGCAAAGTCCTAACTGCTGCTGATGGTTGGAACTTAACATCTTAAGGACCGCTCATGAGTTTTCTCGTTTTTCACTGTAGTTAAGATGATTTAAATAACCTGCAGTTTGCCCAAAAACGTGTGGTCCCTGGCGTATGTCTTACAGATTTCTATGCGGTACGAAAGGTGTTAACATGTATTCTCTAAATCAAAGACCTGCTGCTTCTTTCAGGTTATTGTCTGTTTTCACTTGGAATATATATCCCCTAAATTAAAAAAATGTGCTTTTCAGTCACAAAGTACCTACCATCATTTCTGCTAAGGGAACAAATCCAATAACAACTTTGTTGTCCTGGCGGGTCTGGATTTCCTGAATGTTCCCTCTTCTTTGTGCCAGGTCTGCCAGGACAGGGCTGAGATAATCTTTAGTTACTGTAACCTCGAGATTCATCAGAGGCTCTAAAACTTGCTTGTTAGCTTTCTTCAGAGCCTAAAGAAATTAAAGAATGTTAATCCTTCTTTCATAAGCTAGGGCTCTAGCAAAAACACATAAGCTTGCTTTAACTCTATTAAGATAACATTTTGGGGCCGGGCGCAGTGGCTCACGCCTGTAATCCTAGCACTCTGGGAGGCCGAGGTGGGCGGATCGTTTAAGCTCAGGAGTTCGAAACCAGCCTGAGCAAGAGCGAGACCCCATCTCTACTAAAAAATAGAAAGAAATTAATTGGCCAACTAAAATATAGAAAAAATGAGCCAGGCATGGTGGCACATGTCTGTAGTCCCAGCTACTTGGGAGGCTGAGGCAGAAGGATCGCCTGAGCCCAGGAGTTTGAGGTTGCTGTGAGCGAGGCTGATGCCACGGCACTCTAGCCAGGGCAACAGAGTGAGACTCCGTCTCAAAAAAAAAAAAAAAAGATAAGCCCTGGAAATTCGCCTCTGTCCCAGCCTGGACTGGGGCGGGGGCCACACTGCGACCCTTTGGTGGTGGCAGCACAGTGTCTTAGTCTGGCAGGCTGCGCGCAGTTCTGGAGGCGAGAAGTCCAAGGTTAAGGCATCAGCAGAGTCGGTGTCTGTGAGCCTGTTCTTCATAGATGGCGTCTTCTCTGTGTCCTCATGCAGGGTCTAATCCCATCCTCTGTGTGTCCTAATCTCCTCTTACAGGGACACCAGTCAGATTGGATTAGGGCTCGCCTAAGGGCCTCATGTTAGCTTGATTACCTCTTTTAAAGCCTTGCCTCCACATGCAGCCGTATTCTGAGTTACTAGCAATAGGGCTTCAGTGTATGGATTTGGGGGGACACAATTTAGCCTGTAACTCCAGGAGCAAGCCAGACCCGTGCCAGTTCTGTGGGACTCGGAGATGGTCATTTTGCTGAGCCTGCCTGCGGGGAACAAAAGGCCCAGTCCACGTCTGCTCCTGCCCCTGGTCAGCCACTTTGTACTGTGGAAGAGTAGGAATGGAGCCAGGGCCGTGTCCCTATCCATTTCCCAGCGCATTCTCATCAGGCAACTCAATCAGCCCCGAGACTGCTGGTGGGCATACATGTGGTTCCTGGAACGGGCCGGGCCACTGTCCCAGAACTCCTACCTGACAAAGGTCCCCACCTTCCCAAACACTCACCTATGGCTTGTCCTGGATCCCTCCAAGGATGGGAGCCAGACCCCTGGAATTGGAAGCTGCATGGTGGGACTAGCCTGGCCTCGTAGAATCAGGGGCTTCCTTGGTTGGCCCAGATGCCCCAAGTCCCCTAGGCCTCTAGAGCATCGGAGACCCCAGTGGCAGAGGTGGGGGCGCATTGAAACCCATGCTGCTACCGGTGAGGCTGGAGGACTCTGGCGAAGGCAGAGTTTCTTGGGCAGGCTCAGAGCCCTAGAGCAGCCTCGGGGACCCTCGTCAGACCCGTGGAGCCAGTTATCCTGAACCCCTTCCTGTCGATTAGGGAGCCGAGGGTTCTCTAGGTACATATGAGACTCCAGAGGATGACAGGCTGTCACAGAACAGTCCAGCGTGGGCCCTCACTAACTGAAACGTTGGCTGCTGACAGCAGTTTCTGAACCTGTAATTGACCAGTGAGGGACCACATACAGGCTTAAACCTATATTCCGCAGTCTGACGCATTCAGGGCTGTCACCATATGACCCAGTCTTTCTAATAGTCTCTCCTCCTGCTCCATCACAGAAAAGTTTTCCTTAGCAGATCCGTACAGCCTCCTCCTGAAACGTCATGCATATTTCTACCTCACTTCCCAGCCTCACTTCTCCCCTGTGAGTCCGCCCTTTCCTTCAGAGCCCACCACTGAGTGTAAGTGCCACAGTGCAAGGCTGTGTCCACTGCCACCAGGTCACAGCCTCATCCGCAGAGACCATTGCACGCTGGTTCTTGTCCTCCACAGAGTGTCAGAGTTCCCTGTGCATAGCAGGTACTCATCATCTGTTGAACACGTGGTTGCTATAAGGAGCCAGGGCTCGCCTCATATCACCCTCCCCAAATGTTTTTATGTCAGGGTCCTTTAGTGTTCATTACCATTAATCCCAGCAACTTTTCCCATATTGACCGTAGAAGCTGAGCATTTTCTGATATTATGTTTTTCTGGCAGTTCCCAAACCAGATCTAGATTCATATGTGTTTCTGAGAGTCAGAGAACGACAAGAAAACATACTGGTAGAACCAGAAACAGATGAGCAGAGGTGAGTTGTGTGTGTCTTCCGCAGTGGGAACATCCCTCCCAGTGAGGACCTGCCAAACTCTGCAAATAAATCTTTTTTCCTCCTTTTCCAGGGACTATGTGATTGACCTGGAGGAGGGCTCACAGCACTTGATCCGATATAAAACCATTGCACCTCTGGTTGCTTCTGGAGCCGTACAGCTCATTTAAAACTAAAAATAAACAAGAATGAAGACACAGAAGCTTAGAGAAAATAGTAGAAACCCTTCAAGTCATTTTGTGCCTGAGGACAATAAGGAAGTAGTTCTCCTGACATCACACTTTTCTTGGCAGCGCTGTGGATTACTTGGGCATTGAAAAGGAGCTCAAGGCAGGGTTCCTCTTTTCTGCCGTGTCAGCCAGTGTCAGCAGGTGGGGCCGTTGCTCCATCTGCCATGCACTCCACGCAAATAAACGGAGACTTGAATTTTGTGCACCTTTTCCCTTCGCGGTACTTTCCGAGCTAAGGAAAGTAAAGCAAAGGTAGTTCATTAAAAGCCTCACTGCCTGTCATCAGGGGACTGTATTTAGCCCTAACCTGGTAGTTCTAGGAGAGTTCAGTTAACCTTTCTGATAGGAATATAGTAAATAGATTAAAGAAAACATCTGTGGCCTTCTTCTGTAATACATCATTAGATTTTGTGAAATAACCTTTGGGATCCTCTAATATTGGACTTAAAACCAATTTCTGTCATGCTTAACTGAAAATCACAGCTAAACCAATAAACCATTACTAAATTCGGTTTGGTGGCAGAAGGCACCTCCAGGCAGTTCTCAGTGTGTAGTCTAATGACGTACGTTCTCCCCGATGTTCACCTGCGGAGACCTGGCTCTTGGGCAGCTTCGCCAAGCCAGCCTCCAGGCCATCTGGCCATCTCTGGGTGACGTCACTTCCATGTTGTGACCTCTCGAGCTGCTTTTCCCTTCTAAGCCCTTCGCTTTTTCAAGGGAAATGGCTGGCATGAGTCTGCTGTGAGACCTGAAGGAAGGACGTATAGACAGTGAGTGAATTATCGTTCCTTGAAACATGATGAGAAGCAAGCGGCATTCCATTATTTTCTTGCTTGATGAGAAGTCAGCAGATTTTCATTTGCAAGATACGGGCTGTGAGAGTAACCAGTGTAACATTGCTGTCTTTTCCAAGAGAAATGAGTAGGTGAAAGCAAAGAAGACTTTATTCATTGATAAAAGGATTTGGTATTACTGCAGTGCCTTGCTTTTCCCAGAGTGTCTTCACCCTTCTCAGCTGCTCATTAAACAGCTGCGTATGAGCGTCCGTGCGCCAGGCACAGTGCGAGGCACCAGGGCTGCGCCAAGAGCAGGGCAGTCACTGTCCCCACTCAGGTAGAGTGAAAAGTGCTTTGCAGAGGATTAGAATAGGGTGACAGTGTTAGTTCATTTTGCTTTATAAAGAAAATACCCGAGGCTGGTTAACCTATGAAGAAGGGAGGGTTGTTCAGCTCAGGGTTCTGCAGGTTGTACAAGAAGCCTTACGGAAGAAGCATCTTGCCAGCGTCTGCTGGTGGGGGCTTCAGGAGCTTCCCATCCTGGCAGAAGGTGAAGGGAGCAGACGTGTCACATGGTGAGAGAAGCTAAAAGGGGAGGGGGTGCCAGGCTCCTTTGAACAACCAGCTCGCTGTGAACTAATAAGTGAGAACTCCTTGTGGGGAGGGCACCAAGCCATTCATGAGGGATCCGCCCCCATGACCCAAACACTTCCCACCAGGCCCCACCTCCAACGCAGGGATCAGATTTCAGCATGAGATTGGAGGGGCCAAACATCCAAACCACATCAGTGACTTACCAGAGCCTGGACTGGGGGTCTGGGAGGGCCTCAGTGGAGAGAGAACATTTAGACTGAGATCTGAGTAACAGGAAGGACATGCAGAGATCAAAAGGGAATTCCAGGTAGCATAAGGAAGACAGCTTGTACAAAGGCCCTGAGGCAGAAACAAGCCCTGCCTGCAGTCAGTGTGTGGCCAGTGGTGCAGAGTAAGGTCACTTAGGCACTTGTTAGCAAGGATCCCATCTAGTCCTCGCAGCAGTCCTGAGACTAGGCTGGGCTGGTGTATATGAATGGTGGAACTAAAGCAGATACTAGTGGAAGTCTGAGATCAGAACACAAGTCTCCTTCCTCCCCGGTCAGGCTCCCACTGTGTGCGAAACAGCCAGAAGAGAAGAGACCTGGCTAGAATCAAGGACTAGAAAAATGAAAAATGGAATAGTGCTTTCTTGAGCCTCAGCGTCCATGCCAATCACCCGGGGAGCACGGTAAGATGTGGATTCTGACTTGGCCTGGAGTAGAGCTCACTGGTCTGCATTTCTGGGGATCCCCAGGTTGTGCAGTTGCTACCAGCCCAGGACACATGGAGTGGCAGGGCCGTGTCCTCAGGTCGCCAGCGGCTCCCTGGGTGCCAGCTGCTCGGAGGTGTTTACGTTCTCCGCTAAAGCCACAGAATGGATTGCTCCATTTCGTAAGCTACCTCTGCAAAGGAAGACTGGTTTAGAAATGTTTTTAAATCAAGGGGAAGTTGAATTTCAAAACCAAGTAGAAGGGAAATGATGTGGCTTGGTCGACTTTGATTTTAACTTTTCAGTTATGGTATTTTGCTTTTTTGTTAAAAACACCACTGACACATGGCAGAACATTTCATCCAATACTGGCATCATCCTTTAGCATAAGCTTGTCCCTAGCAAGACAGCTGTCCCTGAGAAGTGTTTGCAGGTCCGGGTATGGGTTTTCCCATCACAGTAATCATTGTCAGCGGTGTTCACTCTGCCCAGGACCCAGCAGCCAACGTGGCTTCAGTGCCACGCTCAGATGCATCAGACTTCCTTCTGTGATGTACAAGAGTTAGCTTTGAAGCTTTCAGAGTATATCTTTAAGCAAACACATTATATATTAGTTCTTTATATAGTGTTCTTTAAGTAATTTATCTTGGGAAGCCAAACATTCCAAACCAGTAGAATTCTTTTTAAGAATTGATTTTTTAAATTTAGCTAATCAACTAGCTATGAAAGTACTCATATTGTCAAAAAAAAAAAAAACCTTCATTTTTTAAAAAACAAAATAAGTAGTTTGTACTTATTTAACACATTTGTTTTCAGATACCTTGGCTGTTTCCAAACAATTGGATATTCCTTCCACAGCTGAAAAATAGCTACTGGGAGAATTCAAAGAATATACTGGGGATTCTGAAGGCAATAATAATGTTTAATGTTTACCAAGTGTTTACCATGAATCAGGCTGTTCTCTAAGTAGATTAACTTGTAAATCTTACAGCAACCCTATGCAAGGAAAAATCTGAGATTTTGGAATGGCAAAAGAGATTATCATTTTGATGGAATGCTTGGTCCCTGTAGGGTATGTACCCATGTCTTTGAATAGGTTATTTCACAACTCTGTGGAGGTACAAGGTGATTTATAGGAACCTGTGATAATGTGAGCATCTCCAGTCTTGCTATGTGAATGACTCCTGTCCGTGACAACACGAGTGAGTTTTTTCCTGTCGAGAATAAAGTCAAATGCCCATTCGAACAGGTTTTAACATTTCTCTGTTTTTTTCATCAAATAGTAAGTTAATAAAATCTTTGGCACATGTTCCTTTCATATCTGTATGAAAGTCAATAGTACCTACCCTATAGGTGTTAACAAACAAATTTTAAATTTTGTATATGATTATTTATAAGGTAGGTACTGTTGGTAACCCCATTTTACAGATGAGAAAACAGACTTCTCTGGTGAAGGCCACATAGCTACTAAGTGGAGATGTGACCAAACCTCAGTGAGCCCAGAGCTTGAGTCCATCCTGTTCACCATCTTACCAGTGCTGTCTCCCACGAAAGGAAGGAGGATCCAAAAGGGTTTTGAGCAATGACAGCCTCTCTGGAATAAATTCACATCTTCCAAAAAGAGCCATTTGAGGAAATAACCACTACCATTTACATTACTTTTCTCAACACAGGAGTTCGAGGGTACAATGAGCTATGATCGCACTATTGCACTCCAGCCTGGGCGACAGAGACCAACCCTGTCTCAAAAAAAAATGAAAAATGATAAAAGTAAATCACTGTTTTTGCCCCCAAGAAATTTGCAATCAATCCTAAGAAGATGCCTTAGGTAAATCCAAAAATATGAAATTGTTTGACTCAGAAAAAAATTTCATAACAGCCAGGACTAAAAAGGTTGAAAGGAAATTATTTTCTTGGGTTCAAAGCTTTGCATATGAGAGAATGTTTTAAGCCTCTTACTCGGGATACTCCTGGGGACCCAAAGTTGTTCCCAGCTCAAATGTAAATTTTTTGAAACTTCAAGTTGCTGCTTCTGTTATCTCTGCACCTGTAATTTCCCTTAAGCAGAATCCTCACCATCTCCTTGCCCTCTTAAAAAGCTTCCGTGGAAGAGAAGAGGAAAGAGCAGAGGTGATGGCCACTGATCTTTGTCCCAGACGGGCAGATTGCTTTCCATGAATTTCCTTGTTCAACCCTCGTAACAACCCTGTGAGGTAAACTCCACCTCAAAAAGAAATTGTCCCTTCTTTTTCCCTAGTTTCTAATCTTTTCATTTCTACAGTTTTACGATTTTATCTTTATTAAAATCCCACTGCAGTTCTTTGGGGAATTAAGTGAGGTGTGCAGAATTTCACACTCGGGACATGGGGGGGGCAGGAGGGGTGGGCCCACACAGTCCTTGCTGCTGCTGCGAACATGCAGAGCAGGTCTCGAAAACAGCGTCATGGAAAATGGCATCTGCCATGTCTGACTTAGTCTGTTACCAAACACAGGCGGTTTGGCCCCAGTGTGAGTGAGACGCCTGGTTTTCACAGTAGATCATCGGCACTGAAGCTCTTTGACCTGCAACAGCAGCGTGAGATGTCTGCACTCTGTGTACTCTTTGCCGAGCTCAGTCGCAAGGAGGCTGCTGACCACAGTTTTGTCAACAGCTTAACAATTGAGGCAAGAGCCTAAGGGCTGCTTCGTCCATTTCTCTTGGTTCCCCAAGTTTTGTTTCTTTATCAGACTTGATCCACAAACCAGTATCCCTGGATTAATGTGTGAGTTCCTTGCTTTTAGCAGAGAAACAACCACATGAATAACATCTCCATGTCTTGTAAAAGTTATTAATACACCTGAAGACATTATTAATTATACATCCATTGTTTTCTACATAAGGATCCATGTGATAAATTTTTCTCAGAATTTAATGTAAATAAAAGTTTGTGTCGGCCGGGCGCGGTGGCTCACGCCTGTAATCCTAGCTCTCTGGGAGGCCGAGGGGGGCGGATCGCTCAAGGTCAGGAGTTCGAAACCAGCCTGAGCAAGAGTGAGACCCCATCTCTACTAAATAGAAAGAAATTAATTGGCCAACTAAAAATATATAGAAAAAAATGAGCTGGGCATGGTGGCGCATGCCTGTAGTCCCAGCTACTCGGGAGGCTGAGGCAGGAGGATCGCTTGAGCCCAGGAGTGTGAGGTTGCTGTGAGCTAGGCTGACGCCACGGCACTCCAGCCCGGGCAACACAGTGAGACTCTGTCTCAAAAAAAAAAAAAAAAAAGTTTGTGTCAAACTTTATGACCCGTTTTATCAGACAAACAGGTCCTGCTGGTCCCCCTTCGGCCTTCCCCACCAGGGACCCCAGAGCCTCTTAGCGCACTCATTGCCTCCCCCCAACTCCCTGTGTCTTCCTTAAACAGTTTCTGATCTCCTTTTTATACCTACAGTTTTTCTATTCTAGTTTGCCTTAAGTTTAAAAGCTACGATAAATTGGGCGAGAACTAAGTAAAGGATAAATAAGTACATGTTGGTAATTCAGACATATTAGTAACATCAAGTTCCCACTTTGTAAAACATGCGTGGGAATGATAATTCATACGCCCTTTCACCAAACACAAATCCCTAAGTGAAGCGCATGGACTGTGGTGACGAAGACAAGAGCTGTAGTGTCCTGTCACTCAGGCACTTTATAGAAGAGTGACGAGGTCAGGTAAATGACAGTCAAAACAGCAGTGTGCGAAGTAGAACGTGGTTCAATGCAGTCAACGCACACGTGGGTCAGACACCGCGGGATGTGCGGCACATGCGGAGAAGAAAGCTCTGACTCCAAGCTGCTCATAGTCCAGTGAGGGAGACCGGCACGAACACCACCCCAGGCTAGCACGTTTCCATGCTTCTAGAGAGGATGGGCACGGGTGTGGTGGGAGAACGCAGGAAGGACTCAAAGACTGGAAGCATCATGAACGCCTTCTGGAACAGATCCTGCCTGAGACCCAGAGCACTGCAGGAATGAGCCAGGCCAGGAAGGGATGGGGCCAGAAAGCCCGTGTGCAAAGGCACGGCAGCCCCAGGGCACATGCAGTGTTCTGGGAACTCCAAGGAGCTGGGCATGGCAGGTGCAGAACGTGAGAGTTGGGGTGTGGGGAGGCAGTTTCCCATCCTGGAGGAGTCTCATAGGAGACTCAGGTCATCAGACATGTGTCTTACAGCAGTCTGTATGTTGTGCTAAAGGGTTTGTATTTTGCACTGAAACTTTTGGGAGCCTCTGAAAGACTTAAAGCTAAGACCTAATATGATCAGACTTACATTTTTAGATATCTGATTTACCTTTAGAAAACCCCTCTGGTGACTGTGGGGAAAGGAGGCCAGACGGGAGTGCTCGGAGCCAGGGGCGTCCTGCGATCCAGGTGAGACGGACCTGGCAGCACATCCAGGTGATGTAACGCTGCAGTGCAGGAGCCCTGCTGTGGCAGTTGGTGGACTAGGTAGTGAGGATCAACTCTCTTTATTGTCTGAAGACAATAAAAAGCTGGATGAAATTAAAAAAGGATTTTTTCTGAAGACATCAAAGAGCCAACACACTAGTGAGGAATTATCACAGCAAGATCTAGAAGACCGAAAGAGAGGTGTATAGAGCATTTGCCCAGGCCAAGTGGTTGCGGAGAGACCAAACGGAGATTCTGACAGTCTGAAGCAAGATGCCCAACCTGGGGTTCACAGCCTGCTGCTCAGGGGATCCAGGAACTTGGCTAAGAAAAAATTCCATCTTTCTTTGCACTAACCTCTTAATGAAGCTTAGACTGCCCTTCTATTGTGTATCCAGGCAACAAGCCACTGTAATATCATCAGATTTTGTGACTTTCTCACCAACAGAAATCATATTTTCCTACCACATTTACAGTCATTGCAGATATCTGAAAACACCATTTACACTCATCACTATTTGGGGGGATGCCGAGTCTTGCTCTGTTGCCCTGGCTGGCGTGTCATCATAGCTCACTGCAACCTCAAACTCCTGGGCTCAAGTGATGGCCTTTGCTCAGCCTCCCAAGTAGCTGGGACTACAGGCACGCACAATGACACCTGGCTAATTTTTCTATTTTCAGTAGAGAGGGGGTCTTATTCTTGCTCAGGCTGGTCTGGAACTCCTGAGCTCAAGCCATCCTCCCGCCTCCGGCTCCCAGATTGCTGGGATTACAGGCGTGAGCCACTGCACCCAGCCCACCCTACCATTTATGGGAACTTCGTAACTATAATTCGACACGGTTCTGCCATCACGGAACACCTGTACCTTGGTCATCAGTGCTAGGCCACATCATTCTCACTGGACATCACCAAGTGACTCCTTGACTCTTTGTGAAGCAGAGATAATTCATAATAACCTAGCTTTATCTTTATTTTTTATTATAAGTGATTATAAAATATTACAAACACATTGAAAACCACAGAAAATACATCATAGCTTTTTTGTTGGTTGGTTGGGTTTTTGGTTTTTGGTTTTCTTTTTGTTGTAACCTAACAGTACATCTCGTAGACCTTTCCACTGGGTACATTCCATAGACAATGTCTTGGATCTCTTCTTTCAGCTACGTAGACTCTCATTGCCAGGGTGTGCCATAGTTTACTTTAAAATTTCCCTAGAGATGATTACTTGAATTGTTTCCAAACTCTTGCTACTATGATCACTACTACATTGAATACCCTTATATGTGGGTCATTTCATTCATGTTTAGGGATAGCTGTAGGGTCAGTAGGATTGTAGCAGTATGCTTTATATACTGTACATACTAATCCTTTGTTGGTCACATGCATTGTAGATAACTTCTCCCACCCCGTGCTGTGTCTTTCAGCTTTTCTTCCTGGGTCCTTTATCTTGTAAAAGTAGTCAATTGAACGTAGTCAATTCTCTGTATGGTTTATGATTCTTATGTATTACTTAAAGAGTCTTTTCTTTTCTTTTCTTTTCATTTCTTTTTTTTGAGACAGAGTCTCCCTCTGTTGCCCGGGCTAGAGTGCTGTGGAGTCAGCCTAGCTCACAACAACCTCAAACTCCTGGGCTCAAGGAATCCTCCTGCCTCAGCCTCCCAAGTATCTGGGACTATAGGCATGGGCCATCACACCTGCTAATTTTTTCTATATAGTCTAAGTTGTCCAGCTAATTTCTTTCTATTTTTAGTAGAGACCGGGTCTTGCTCTTGCTGGTCTCAAACTCTTGAGCTCAAACGATCTGCCCACCTTGGCCTCCCAGAGTGCTAGGGTTACAGGCGTGAGCCACCACAGCCAGCCAAGGAGTCTTTTCTTATCCCAAGGACATAAATATATTTTCTAATATTTTCTTCCAAAATTTTTAAGTTTTGCTTTTCACATTTAGGTATTTAATCCACTAAAAATTAATTTGGGGCTATGGTGTGATGTAGGAATGGAACTTTCTTCCGTATGATAGCCAATTAACCCCCTGTCCCTCACCAACTAGTCCACTCTCTCCTCCTGACTTTACTGCTGCCAAATCCCGAGTGTGTGGCGTGTGTGCATGCGTGTTTCTGGCTGGCTGTTCCTAGTAGTCTATTAATATGTTGTAGGTCAAAACCACGCTGTTTTGCTTACTATAGCTTTTAGTTTTAACTTTAAATAACTAGTTATGACTGAAATATATATGTCACTATAAACAGTTTGGAAAGAAAAGCTGAAAGAAGAAAATAAACGTCACCTAAAATCTCACCATCCTAAAATAACCAATAAAATGTTGGTGTGTATGTTTCCTTCTTAACGTCAGAGTTAAATGATTGAGCAAAATGATAAAATGTATAGATAAAATGTAATGATAAAATGTATACATTTATAAATGTATAAATGTATAATGTAAACAGGGCTAATGAGGAAAGGGCTATGTTCGTCTAAACAGGAGAGCACAGAAAAAAGGTAAATATGTTTTTAAAAATTGAAGAATTTTTAGAAGAATGCTAAACAGTTATTCATCTTAAAAAAGGACCAAACAAGAATAAACTACTTCTGTCAAAAACAATGTTCTCTGAACATGAGGTGAGCTCCTTGGCAACCAAGAAGTGAAAGAGTAGACCGGACAGTCTGGAGACCCAAGGACTGTGCGTCCTGGGAGACTTGGAGAACGACGTAGCTCCATCCTCTACCGAGTGGAGGCTGGCCTTCCTTACTGCTTGCCAACCACCTCAGGCTCCAGTGGCCTTTAAAATTAAACTGCTGGATTTTAGTGAATTAACCAGAACAGCCAGGAGTGCAGGTACAATCACCAATTTGCATGTGGTGCTTAGAGAGGCATGAACTAGAGCTGATGATCCAATGTGATCCTGGCTTTTATGGGACAACTTAGTTTTGTGGGGTGAACAGTTAAGAAGGAAAGGGTTAGGAAACTACTTAGTTGAAAGGAAGAAGGAAGGAATTTAAGCAAGCTGTGTTTTGCTTAATGAATGTTGAAAGACCAAAATTGTCTGTGCCCAAATAGGAGGAAAGCATGGAAAAGAAACTGGGAATCTTGTAAAACTCAAGCTGCTTTTCTGCAGCGTAAGTCCACACACTCGGGAATATACAAGGCAAAAGAGTCGGAAAAGCGACCAAGATGGCCACACCCGGAACTATTTATGAAGAGGAAAGAGACCTATGTTGCATCATGAAGAAAAGGCAAACAGAACACTCGAAGGGTCTACTAAAGAAGGGTGTAGAAGCTTTGGTCTTAGAAATGCTAAAAAATTAATAGATATTTTTCTGTCCTAAAAAATGTAAGCAGTCGATGGCCCAACACCTGCAAGGAAAATCTCTCCAGTTTCCCTCCAGGTTTCAATCCACTTGCAGCGAGCAGTCTTGTGCAGATTCACGCCTCTTTTGGAAAACTAATACTAACTCTCACATTCGTGAGGGGCTTTTTGTTTTTCAAAATGTTTTCACAAGGAGCAGGGTACAATGAAATGATCCTGGGATTTGGAATAAGAAAATTAGGCTCAAGTTCAGAATCTGCATTTTTATTAACTCAGCCTTGAAGAAATTACTTTCTTATCTGTAAACTTGGGCTAACAACAACAACAACAATACCAACATAACAGGGTCGGTGTCAGGAAAAAGTGAAATGAGATAGTAAAAGATTTCTGAGAACTCTAAAATATCACACACATAAAGTATGAATCATTATCGTTTCATCTACTTACAGCAATGCCTGGACGTGTCAGCATCCCACCTGCAGAGGTAGAAGCTTCAGCTTCTCCACCGTCACCATAGGCAAGATGGCCGAGCTTGCAGTCCAGCCCTACTGACTCAGAAAATCAGTTACCTTTCCCTGACGCCACTCTGTTTGTCCGGCAGAAACATGTTCTGGCCTTGAACCCTTCACACGGCACCTACGAAGGCACAGCTGGCTCAACTGCCTGCTCCAACTGTGAAGTAAGATGGCTACTTAGTTTGCGATGGGTCATTTCCAGATCTAACTTGGGTTGAAAGTGTTCTTCCAACTCAAGGTGTCTTTGTGGATGAAAGGTTTTTAGAATCTTTTACATATGTGTTCATGCATGGGTATGTGTGTGTATATTTAGCCAGCTTTTCGAGGTTTAGGTGTCCAAGATAAAGTCTCCTGAGAAGTGAGAAATAAGAGAACTTCATTTTAACAAACTGAGAAAACATTTTCTTTTTCTATTAGAAAATTTGATCACATACTAGCCACCAAAGAAAATTTCAGTAAATTCCCCAAAACATGGGCCATAAAGATCCCATTTTCTGAATGCTGGAAAGCAAGTCCCATGTGGTCAGCAACCTTAGCAGTTTTGTATTTAATCATTCATTTATGTATATGTGTTTATGTATCCATTTATTCATGTATATTTTTATTTTTATATTTATTTATTTAGACAGGGTCACTCCAGGCTGGAGTGCCGTGGCGTCAGCCTAGCTCACAGCAACCTCAGACTCCTGGGCTCAAGGATCCTCCTGCCTCAGCCTCCCGAGTACCAGGGACCAGGGACCACTGGTGCGCACCACCATGCACCCTGTCTCTATTTTTAGTAGAGACGCGGCCTCACTCTTGCTCAGGCTGGCCTCCAACTCCTGAGCGCAAGTGATCCTCCCGCCTCGGCCTCCCAGAGTGCTAGGATTACAGGCGTGAGCCACCACCCGGCGCAATTTTAAAGTATTTTTTAGGGACAGGGTTTCGCTGTGTTGCCCAGGCTGGAACGGAACTCCTGGGCCTGCGTCGGCCAACTGCGTGCCCGAGACTGCTGAGTCTCGCTTCTTGTCACGTCCTCAGCCTTTCCCAGCCTCCCACCGCCGCCGCCGCCTCCCCAGGTGCGCGGATCGGCGGCGCCCGGGGGCCAGTGCCCGGCACTGGCGCACGCGAACGGTGCCGCCCGCCACGTGGCTGCCGGGCGCTGAGCGCGGCGCGGGGCTGCGGGAAGGGCGGCTGCCGCGCGGCTCCCAGCCCGCAGCCCCTCGCCCGCTCGGACTCGGTGTCACCGGACACGGGGCGATCCAGGGAGAGGGCCGGGGCAAGGCCGGGCCCTCCGGCCCTGCTCAGAACGGCCTCCCCTCGGCGCAGGTCCCAGCGCCACCGTCCGCGCAGCGGCCCCGGGGTCCCCGTCCGCCCCAGCGCCCCAAGAAGCAAGTGGCTTTGCAGGCCCAGAGCGGCTCGCACTGCGGCGCCAGCACATCTCCCGGTCCGGCCTCCTCCCGCCCGGCTCCTGGGCCGAGCGCCTCGTGCTCACGGGCTGGGCCTCGCCCAGGTGACACCGCAGCTTCGCCGTCCGCGCGCCGGGCGCTGAGCCCCGCCCGCCCGCCCGCGCCACCCAGCTCCGCGTCTCTCTTCGGGCCCCGCGCCGCAGCGGGGCCCTTCCTGTCACTCCAGGGACCGGCTTGGCCCTCTCCTCCGCCCGACCCGCCGCAGGGGACGGCGACGCCCTTAGGGACATGCTAGAATGCTGTGGGGAACCAGCAGAAACGTAAGAAACTAAAGCATTTCTGTGTAACTATTGGAAAGGTCTAGGAAAGAGTCTCGAGAACGACGGGTGGTGGAGAGGCCGGATCCCTCCTACCTGCTGGGAAGGTAGGAAGGTGGGAAGGAAGGTGGGA
>CAUYPO010085406.1:0-42835 GCA_963574435.1 Cheirogaleus major
ATAGGCTGGGTGTGGTGGCTCATGCATGTAATCCTAGCACTCTGGGAGGCCGAGACAGGCAGATCGTTTGCACTCAGGAGTTTGAGAGCAGCCTGAGCAAGAGTGAGACCCTGTCTCTACTAAAAAAATAGAAAGAAATTAGCTGGACAACTAAAAAAAAAAAGAAATATATATATATATATATATATATATGAAATTAGCTGGGCATGGTGGCGCATGCCTGTAGTCCCAGCTTCTCGGGAGGCTGAGGCAGGAGGATTGCTTGAGCCCAGGAGTTTGAGGTTGCTGTGAGCTAGGCTGATGCCATGGTACTCACTCTAGCCTGGGCAACAGAGTGAGACTCTATCTCAAAAAAAGAAGAGAGTATATATAAGTCACTGGGTTATTTCATTTATTCAGAAGTGTTATTAGCAACTGTGCGGACACCAAGAAATCCTTTGTCAATCAGGGTACTTGGGAATTGAGCACATTTCTTAGCTCAAGAGGACATCAGTGCAGTCCCTATATATTCCAGAGTTGAAGCTAATGAACATTTATTGCAAACCTACTAGGTGCTGTTATTGTCCTGACTACTGTCTCTGTGCTAGAGGACACATCAGCCAGGTTTGTGGACTTTCAAAGTGTCATAGGCAAAGGTGTCAGGAACCTAAAGAGCAAGTTTTCCAAACTTGAAACTCGCAATGGTGAAAGTCCCCAGTTAGGATGCTTGGACCTCTGGGATTGCTTTGAAAAGCTTTTGGGAAGGAGGCCCTGTGGGAAATGCTTGGAACTCCCTCAAATTGGCTCCATTTCAGACCCCCAAGACCAAGAAAGCATTCAAAGGGGAGTCCTGAAGGAACCATTTATATGGAGATCTTTTCGTAGGGCTGTTCAGGAGCTTGGACGCAGTCCACAGCTAACAGGGCTATTTCTGTTCCAACCAGAAGACGCCTAAATATCTCTGGCTTCTAACCAGTTATAATGGCTAAATACCCCCAAAGGAAAGAAAGAAAAAAAAAGGAAAGAAAAGAAAGAAAGAAGGAAAGGAAGGAAGGAAAGAAGGAAGGAAGGAAGGAAGGAAGGAAGGAAGGAAGGAAGGAAGGAAGGAAGGAAGGAAGGAAGGAAGGGAGGGAGGGAGGAAGAGAGATAGAAAGAGAGAAAGGAAAGAAAGAAAGAGAGAAAGGAAGGAAGGAAGGAAGGGAGGGAGGGAGGAAGAGAGGAAGGACGGAAGGGAGGTAAGAAGGAAGGGAGGGGAAAAGGGAATGTTCCTCTAGTCACATGGTACTGTGGTGTGTTACAGCTGGAAGGGATGCTCTTCATAGCCCATCCCGATGTTCAGAGTTGTAGGGTCCTGATTCCTACCCTAGAAAAGTCCATGGACCTGGGAGAGATGGACAATGGCCTGAGTGAGATCAGGATAGAACTTGCCATGTCCCTCCCTCCCAAACTGGACTTCCAGGTATTCTGTACCTGGGGGTCTGGTGATACTTCCCGGGCAGGGGGTCCCATCACAGACAGGGTCTCCTGCCCCACCCCCACCCTCCATCCATCACCCCCCTTCACCTTCCATGAATCTGCATAGGATAGAAGGAAAGGCGCCCAGGAGATAGACAGTGCTGTGTGTTGTGCACAATCCTAGCTCTACTGCTCTCAATTTTGTGTGTGAAATGGGGATAATAACACCCCCCTGGGGAGGCTCCTGTGAGGATGGCATAAATCAATGGGTGTGAAACACCTAGAAGATCCCAGCCACAGAGGGAGCGCTCTAAGCACCTTTCCCCGCTACACAAAGACTTCCCAGGGGGAACGGAGTGACCGTGAGCTCTACGGGAACAGATTCCCTGTCCGGATGCTCAGCTTCCATGTGCACGCTGACCCAAAACTGATGGGCTGGGAGTCCCCCTGAGATCAGGGTCACACTGGTCGGGTGGCAACTGAGCTAAGTGTTAGGGATAAGTCCCTCGTTAAGCATTAAATGGAGAAGAGAATGGAGGAGAAAGGATTCTCAGCAGAAGGAACCCCACAATGAAAGGTAAGAAAGCCTGAGAATGCATTGGGCAGACAATTAGATCCACCTCTGATTTATCTTCTAACAGTAAAAATGTCAGGGCGCCTCTAAGTATAGCTAGTCCAGCCATCACTAAGTGCAGATTGACCTAATAATGATTAACTAATTGATAACAAAGGGTTCCTAAATGCTATCTCCTCATTAGAAGTCTTTGTGATGTTGATTGAGCTAAGTAGGATCTTCCAAAGAATTTAGGCTCAGCTGAGACAGCTGTTTGCCTGGATTTTCTTGCAGAGCACCTGAAGGGCTTGTCCGAGCAATGACCTGAGGTGACTGCCACCGGGGTCGAACCACAGGTAGCTGAAGGGGGATGTGGGGAAGCTGCACCCCAGAGAGCAAGCGACAGTCTGTGGGCCCCCATATTTTGTGACAGCCTAACATTTCCTCACTCTTCTGTTCCCTCCTGTTTTACTGCATGCAACAAGTTCTGACATGGCCCCAAGCAACCCCGAAGCACTACAGGCGGGTGTCCACGACTCACCCGTTTCTCCTCCTGGGCCACAGTGCTGCTTGGCTATCACTGGTTAATTTCCTACTGAGTACATTGCTATCAACTCTTTTTCTTTCTCTTTTGACACCAAAGCCTCTAGACCAGTGCTTCTCAAACTTGAATGTGCAAATAACTAGGAGACACTTTGCTGAGAAGAGGATTCTGCTTTGTGAGGAGTGAAAGGAGGACCACGGCTCTGCGTCTCTAACAAGCTCCCAAGTGACACAGATGCAGCTGGTCCAGGGACCACACTTGGAGTAGGAAGGTCATGGAATGGAACGCCAATGGCTCCCACCAGCTCAGCATAACAAATCCCCTCCAGAAGTAACACAGAACTCAGGAAATTGATGGGAGTGTCTCTGTACCTCCTTTTGGGAAGCCAATAACCATCTTTTGCATTGGTGCAGCAACTTTCTATTTACAGAGCCCTTTCCCCTCTGTCTTCTCACTTCTCTTCGACCCACCCCCGGGCTGGGAGGAAATTCAAGGAGGCAGCATCTTCCCATTTGTCAAAGGAGGAAAGTGAGACTCAGGGAGGTCCCATTTTCCAAGCAAATCAGGCCTGCGTGGCACTGAAGGCTGATGCGCATCTCCCGTGCCTGTCATCGCCCCTGGCTGACAGCTCACAGCTCTGGTGGCCATGGAAAGCTTCACGGCAAGGGAGCACCTCGCTCTGCTCATTGACGGTGCAAGTTGTGGCTATGCTCAAGTCATCCCATCTTTTTAGGGCACTCAGCACACCTGCCTGCACTTTAAAACAGCCTGTGACAATCTTGCGGCCTCCACGCTAGGCATTCTGCCTGTCCGTCTCCCCTCTCATCTTCACAACAGCCCTGCAAGAGCAGATGTGCTGTTCTCTCTTCTGCAGTTGAAGAAATAAAAGCTTAAAGAAGATAAGTAACTTGCTCGGGGTCACACAGTAAGTCAAAGGGCTGGATTCAGAGGGCCGTGTCACTGTCGTGATCCCTTACCTCTCTTAGTTGTGTCACTCATACCGGTCATTTTCACATTTCCCACATCATAGTGCTTTGCTCCCTTAGAAATGTCGATTATGTTCCAGAAATATCTGCTGAATAGAATTAGATGGAATTTAACTGGATGATGCTTTATAAAACATTATATTTCAATAGCTCACTGCCCCTTGAAGTGACCAGGAAATGGGGACACTGCCATTTCATACTCTAAATAAAGTTAGTATAACTTTGTGCTCATGAAATTGCCATAGAAAAAATGTGACAAATGGAAGTACAATTAGAAACAGGGCAGCTAAGGTGCAATGGTTATGTTTCTGTTTCATACTTTCTTGTGGGTAAAAGATCCAACCTGCACATAGGTTTATTTCGCATTTTTACTTTGTTCTTAGCAATAATAAATATAAAAAATAATACCTACTCCTTTTTAGTACCTATTATTTGGTAGCTGTTCCACTGGGTATACATTATTTCACTTAACCCTTAGAAAAAGCCTAGAAAGGAGGTGTTACTATCTTTAGACATAAGAAAATGCTGCTCGGTGAGCTTACGTGCCTGGCCTCAAATCACATCCCTAGTAACGCGGCTTCCACCATTCCCCGAACACCATTTCTTCTCCTTGTTTTTACCACGTTGGCTTTCCAATAATGATGCAAAGTCAGTTTGAAATGAGATCAAAATGACTAATGTGAACACTTTGAAACCATCCATAATATTTGGATCGTTTTCTCATATGTATGATCTTTCATTCTCCTCTGCACCCCCAGCCACCCCACCCTCATGCCGGCCCCTTGAAATTGGTCTGCCCACCACTAAGTTAAGGAGGAAGGAGGCAAAGCCTGGAGAAGGGCTATCATTAACCAACAGCCCCCCAAATTCAGCCCTACAGAAACCCTTTTACCTGGAGACTCTGCTCCCGTGACACTTCTTTAACTACGGTACATCTTTCCATTTCTGCTTAGACCAGATTGCATTGCTTTTGGCCAGAGACCACGCAAGACCCACAGTGAGTGACAGGAGCAGGTACAAGGTCATTCAGAGAAAGCCACCAAGTTGGGACGCATCTCTGAGCGTGAAAATACAAACATTTCGGAGCTAATTCATAAAAAATCATCACACAAATACCTCACTCACAGTCGTGTTCATTCGCATCAAATACCTGTGGAAAGGATGCAACACAGCATCTAAGGTGAGTTTCACTCTGACGTTTCGAGTAGCGAAAGGCAAAAGAGATCATGAAAGCGAAGCTGGTGTCTAGGTCACATCATCGGTGATTTCCTTTTCTCCTTCATGGTTGATGTTTTGTGACTGAGCCTCTGGGAATAACTTTCCCTGGCTTCCTGGCAGAGTTCTAGGCATGAAAAACATGACAAAAATATTGAAGAAGATCCTTCGGTTCAGGGTTCACTGGTCTTGCTCTCATTGGTTTCTGCCTTTGTCCTGTCTCTGCTGGGACAGGGACATGGCGTACCACGACAGAGGGCCCTACAGTGGCCCTCTCCTCCCTTACGTTCCTGAGGGAAGGGCTGGAAGACAGAAGTGCTCCTCTCTCCGTCCCTGTATCCTCAGCACGTGCATCATGCTTAGTACTTGGCTCCTAAAAGTACCTGCTGGCTGAAGGGAAGGAGGAAGGGAGGGAGGGAGGAAGGAAGGAGACCCATCTTGCTCGTCAGGAGAGAAGGCGGCACGTGAGTAGAGAGAAAGGCATGAGAAAGAGTCCAGACTAGTTTGGAATCTAGAGGCAGTTCATTCACTCGGTGCAAGGTGCAGGGCCAACGAGGGAGAGGAACCGGACCCAGGAGGGTTTCCACGCCAATCTGGAGAGCTTGGTCTGTATTGTCTAGATGACAATCATGGGTCATTGAACTGTTTTAAGAGAGAGACACAACTGGAATTGTATTTTAGAAACAGATTTCAGGCTGCAGTGGGAGAAGATGGGCTAGTGGGCGGGTAGCTAAGGTGGAGGGAAGGGGCTCTAGAGGCTTCTGGGCACACCGTGGGGGGCCTGGGGAGGGGCGGGTGACAGAAGCCAGTGCAGAGGAGGCAGGAGGACCTGAGGCCGTGGTGGTGCTCGGCTGCGGAGGGCAAGAGGGGGGAATCCAGGCCGACTCCAGACTTCTCACACAGAGGTGACGCAGGACGAGGAGCTGGTTTGGAGCGTTCAGTTGGAACATGATAAATAGCTACTCTCTGGGGCTATTCTATTCCCTCTCATTTAGTTTGGACAAGGGAGGCAACACTCTCTCAATAACGCCTTTCTTTTTTTCAGCCTTGTTGGCCATTCACTGGAGTCGGCGGGGTGGGGGAGCTGGTGGGAGGGCTGGGGGTGCGGGGTATTAGTAAACACGGAGCCAAAGCCTCGGGATGGTTGTTAAACAGAGAGCCGGGCTGAATCGGGCGAGGCCGGAACACCTGCCATGTGTCGGGTGCCCAGAGCGCCCGGGCGTGCCCCCCAGGTCTGGCCACTCCCCCTGGCGAGCTGTTTCCAAACCAAACGAGATGGAGAGACACAAAGAGCAAAAAGCCTGCGGCACCCACCGACTCATTTAGAGGCTCCCAGGACGTGATTTAGGAACTGCTCTTCTAGCTTAACTTTCCAAGTTTGTGCTTCTGGCTACCAGGATTTTTTAAAAATTTCTTCTTGTGCATGGGTTTTCTTTTGTTGGTTTCAGAGCAGCTGCGACTTGCCTTTGACATTGCAAAGAGACAGAGGTGCCTTTTCTTCCACCTGTCTCGGTGCTTCCTGCACATCTTGGGCTCTGAGAGACCCTTGCTCCCGAGGGCCAGGAGCAGGAAGGAATGAACACCGCACATCCGAGGCTGCGTCTCTACAGAGACCCCATCTCTTTCCTGGGGCTCACTCACATTCTTGAAGCCCCCTGGCTTCCTGCCCAACACTCCCCAGTCTCACAAAGAAAGGAATTCGCCTTTTTTTTCTTCCTCCACGCTCTCCTTCTCTCTCTCTATCTTTCACAGTCTCCCTGTCTCAATCTCTCTCCGTCTCTCTCTTTCTCTGAGTGTGTGTGTGTCTATCTCTCTCTCTGCATCTCAGTTTCTCTTTCTCTCTCTCTTCAAATTTCAAAGCAACCCCTTGAATGACTGACTATTCAAGACAGGCAGAATGAGGCCTCTTTCGGGGCAGGCTCGGCTGCAGTCAAAGCCGCCCTCACTTCTAAAGGGGCTGCGGCCAGTCTACCCGGGGCGCAGGCGGCGTTGTCGCGGTGGCGGCGGCCCTGCGCCCCGACTGGCCATCTGTATGCAAATCTCAGCAGACCCAGCAAACTTGCATGAGCCTGGCCGGCCTGGCGGGCTGTGCACTCAGCAATTATCAGTGCACATCGGGCCTTTGTGCCTGCGGCCGGGCTTTGTGGGTGCCGAGGCCGCCCGGCACCTGCACCTCGGAGGTGGCAGATGGCAGGACTTGGCAGCAATATGGAAGTTTGCCTGAATGTGGCCGAACCACAAATGGACATCTTTTATTTCTTCCTGGGGGTGGGGAGCTGAAGAGAGGGGATTAGTGCTGGATTACCACCCATGCACGCACTCAGCAAGTATTTATTGAGCGCCTACTATGTGCCCCGCAACCAGGGGTCTAAGGAAGAGCCCAAAAAAGGAAGGAAATGATGTGGGTGTTTTACTAGGAAGAAAGGGAAAAAGTCTGGGAAGTGGCTATTTACATTCAAAATTGCCACATATGCCGTTGGCAGGACAGGTCTAGAAAACTCACTGGGATTCTTGGGGATTGTGGACACGGTGGACCAGGGCCCCCCTGTGTCTCCCCCAGTGCCCAGCTCCCGCCTGGCCTGTGCGCCACACACTTGTGCAAGCTGCTGCCGGGCCACCGTCACAGCACTGTCTGCCCAAGAGTGTGTATCGTCCTGAACCTCAGCTGAGGTGGCCTCTGCCAAGGACTCCAGATGAAGACAGAAAAGTGCTGTTTCTTCGTCAGTCTGCCCATGGATTGGAAAATGATTTGGGTCCACCGTGGAGGCAGGCGGTGTCACCGTTCTGCTGGTAATGCGCTTCCTCCCCGAAGATGCCTTTGTTTAATCATCATTCTGCAGAGCCCCACACTGGCCGTAAGTGTTGGCGTGTGTGTCCTCTCAGTCACTGTGGGAGCTGGTGTTCTCCCCACCGTACAGAGGAGGAAGCCCGACAGAGAAGCCTCGTGAAGACACAGCTTGAGGCGACTGGAAGGGGGAGCGCAGACTGAAGCCTTGGTCTCCCGCCCCAGCGCCGAGCTGGTTCTGAGGGCGGAGCAGACCTTTCCTTCAAAGCTAGCTGGTCTCTGCTTAATATGACTGTTTCAATGCCAGGCTATTTTGGGAAAACATTTTGACAGGGCCTAAAAATCCTTTATTATTTCCTAATTGGGTATATACCTGGCACTGTGGCCACAGCACACTGGAGCCTTGATCCGTCCCACCCCTCTGTGCGTCTCTTCTCCCCACTCTGTCCCTGACACGCCTCCGTTTCTCTTCCCTTTATTGCTTTTGAGCGCCTCGCTTGGTTGCATTGGCCTTGAACTACCTCCTGGAGACGCTGAGTGCTTTGCTGCTGTGTATGCAAAACTCCTGCTCTAATTTATGAGATGAATTGTGTGAAAACAGATGAAAACCCACTAGGCAGGCTGCGAGAGTTCCTTACTTTTCCATTTGTCTTAGTCCGTTTGGGCTGCTGTAACAAATGACCGAGGACTGAATGGCTTAAACAACAAACAAGCGTTTCTCACAGTTCCGAAGGCTGGAAGTCCCAGATCAACGTGCCGACAGATCCGGTGCCCGGGGAGAGCCCTTATCCTGGCTTGCAGATGGTGATCTCCTCGCAGTGTTCTCACGTGGTGGGAGCAGGAGAGGGCACTCTCTCGTGTCTCTTCCGGTGAGGGCACTAATCCTGTGCTGAAGGCTTCACCCTCCTGACCCAATCACCTCCCAAGGCTCCAGCTCCAAATACTGTCACATTAAGGATTAGGATTTTGACACTTGAATTTGGCAACAGGAGGCGGGGGAACATTCCCTCCATAGCACCGTTTTATAAGCACAATGAGTAATATAGTCCCTGCTGATGAATAAAAACAGAACTACAAGGCAAACCTGACATCCACCGTCAACACCTCTAAGGAATGCAGTTTAGTCTGGGGTAAAGGTAGAGTCAGAGATGGGTGAGGCTCAGGCTGGGGTTGGAATCAGTAACTAAGGGAGGAAAGGACTGGGGCAGGGGCAGTTGCCTATCGCACATCTTTCTTGTTGAGATTAAGTACCATTTATGCAGCTTCAGAGCACACAATCAACATATCCAATGTGGGGGTTTGTCCTGAGGGCCGTCTGCTATGACCCAGGCATTGCAGACTCCTGTGAACAGCGTCCTTGCCTGCCCAACACCATCAACCAGAAATAGCTCCACCCCATGTGCAGGGAGGGGTTGCAATTATTGCCCTGGATTCCGGGAGGTGCCAGGAGGTCTGAAACTGCCCTTCTGCACACTTCCTGAAAAGGAGGATTTAGGGTGCATTTTGGAATTGACTTCAATTTAACACGTTTGTACTATGCAGAGAGGCCAATTTAAATGGGGTGGGTCATTTTAAATGGGGTGAGCAAAGGTTCTGAAATGGGGAAAATCCAGAGGTGCTTAAGGAATGGTGGGTTGCCTAATTTAACTAAATTAAAAGTTAGAAAAGAGGTATAATGAGATGAAGGCAGTTAAAGTAGATCATGCAGGGTCTTAACCATTGAATTCAAGGGGTGAGACTTGGGCCCTGGTCAATGGTAAGTCCTCTTGAGGTTATGGGCAAGAAATGTGACTTGCACAGGTCCCTGTCTTAGATACCTCGGGCTGTCACAGCTGAATAGATTGGCGTGGAGAAGTGAATAGAGGCAGGGAGGGAGGTTGGTGAAGCAAAGGGAGGTAGGTGGCTCTTGAAGATAAGTAGAGGTTTCTTCCTTGATGTAGGATGAGATAGAGTAGAAAGGGGTAAAAGGAGAAAAATTTTGTTGCCTTTATCTCTGAATTGGGGATACTATTGCCTACCTGACAGAATGGCTGTAATTAAACAAGAAATGTATGTGAAAGTACCCAGCAATGTAACAGACATATAGTAGAGACTCAGTATCTATTTGATAAATGAATGGATTGATGGATGAGTGGAAGGATAGATGTTTTAGGTAGATAGCGAGGGATTCTGGGTCTCCTAGGAATGAAAGTGGGTGCTATGGCCACCACTTTGGTCTTGCCCCACCGTAATCTCCCTCAAGACTGCCATACCTGGGGAGGAGGGAATGCCCTACAAATCTGCCAATCAACTTAGCATGCCAGCTGCAAAAGAATGCAGAGGACTCTCTAGCCCATGGACCAAGCAGCACAGGTACCATAGGGTCTGGAAATTGACCTAGAACAACCCGTGGGTGTAGTAATGCAATTCCCAATTGTCCAAAGTGGTTCATGATGACGTCTGAGCCACTAGGGGGGCCCCAATCTGGGCACTATAAAACAAGACGCAGACCATAACCAACCCCTTTTTTTGCACCCTTCCTTTTGCTCTCCCTTTGCTGTGACAATGTGTCTGGTCATCATCTGTGGTGTATCTATCAAGCTCAGTAAACCTATATCTTGGTCTTGCCCTATAATCCTGTTTTTCTCTCCTCAATAAACCTCATTTTTGTGCTTACCTTACTTTGGTGTGTCTGGTCATTCTTCAGCTATGAGCGCACTAAGAACTGACATTTTCACATTGAAACCAGACAGATGGACAGGTGATTGGATAGTAGATGGAGGGATGGATAGATGGATAAAAGGATTGATGCATGGCGGGAGGGACAGATGGACAATTGCTGACTACACTGAAGATTGAAGATCTTGTTGAAGATTTTGTTGAAGATCTTAATTGAAGATCCTGTTGAAATGCTCCCTCCTCCAAAAAACCTCCCAGGACTTCCACTTGCACCACCGCCACCCCTGTTTTACCTCTTTGACATTCCACCAATAATAAAGTGATCTCTTTAGCTGCCTTGGAGGACAGGCCCCTGCACGTTCCATGGTCACTCACTCAGCTCTGCCTCCGCTTTAACCTGCCTCTAACAACAGTCTCTTTCTGTGACACCACCTCTCTTCCCAAACATAGGTTCTGGGCAAATGTTTGCAGGTTGGGTCTTTAGAAGGGGCACATGCTACTGAATACAGAATTTGCAAGATGATTTTATTTTATCCCAAGACCTGACCCCATACCAATCTGAGACCTTAAGCAAATATACTTACCAGGCACTCCCATCCCTCACCTTTGCTATGTGACAGGAAGGAAGGAGACAGAGAGAGCCCCGGAGTTCCTCTGGGAGGGGCACATGGGAACCTTGCAAAAGGGAACCATGATGGAAAATGACCCCCACCTCCTGACCAGGTGGCCCCCAAAGCCCATATCCATCTTTCCCCTCCCCGACAGGAGAGCAGTGGTCCCATGGGACTTGGGTTTTGTTTTGTTTTGTTTTTTGTCCAGTTAGGAGCTCACACTCGCCTGACCCCACATTCATACCCTACAGGACTGCAACACCCTAGAACAGAGCAGATGTTTTGGAGGCACAAGAGGGCTCCAACACCCTCATGGAAGAGAAGTCAGTCATCTCTGAGTGACGCCACCAGCGTTCATGTGTCTATGAGCCTGGGATTCCCTTTCTCTCCTTAAGTCCCATCTGGGAGCAAGGATTTTAAAATAGAATGCAACAGAGCATGAAATAAGCATAAAAGAATTTTTTGTGGATACCGTTTTTTAGTTTGGGTTCTAAACAACAACTTTCTCTGGAAAGATCCCCTGACTCAGTGATGGAATGAGAAACTTAGACACAGAAGGGGGCATTAGGGCCAAGCTCCTTCTGTCAGGGTGTTGGTCTGCCCTCGGTCTTGGTGTGCTCTTGGCTGAAGAATGACCGGACACACCAAAGTCTCAAGTCCACTCTATTACCCTGGTCCTCTGGCACCTAGCTTGGAAATTCACCAGCTGGGCCAATGCGATGGAGTGACCTCAGGCAGGAGGCAGTGCCACTCAGGCAGCTCTTTACTGTAGAACAGAATGGGAGAGAGACAGACAGACACACTAACTGACTGACTGACCGACTCTCTTTCTGAATTCTCGGATTGTTTCCTTTACTTGGCCCCATCTGGGGGAGGGGTCTCGGTAGGTGTGGAATGCTACCAAATGATCAATGGGTGTCCTCAAAATTCCATCTGCATATATATACAGAGCTCCCTCTCCGAAAGCCCATGGGAGATGGGGGTTAGAGGTGGAGGCTAAGCCGCAATGCAGATTTAAGCTAATGACATAATCACCCTTAGGTTACTCTAAGTCACTTTCCAAATCCTATCATGCCTGGGCTGGGCAATTCCCAGATTGATAAAGCATCCCCTCATTCCCCAGGGGTAGCAGTCTCTCAGGATAGAATTAAAGGTGAGCATCACAAAAACTGAGTGCCCGCCCTTATCCTTCTTCCCAAGTAGAGCAATTCCTCCCTAGAAGAGCCACAGATCCTATCTACCTAACACCTCCTAGTGCAAAAAGACTCCCACCCTCCCCACACATTCCTCCTGCCTTCTAGTCTCATGAATCCTGTCGGGGAGGGAGGGAGAGATTCCTGCCTCCCGGGCTCTCTGGGACTCTGCTAGGTGGCTATTAAGTTCTTTTTCTGGTTAGGACCCTGCCACACAAATTAGACCTCTCCATCATCCCAGCCTCCTTACACCGGCTTGAAGTTTTCGGTCCCTAAGGATCTTTCTTCTGAATTTCCTGACAGTATCACCCATTCGGACCCTAACATAGGCAACTTGTACTGTTCACTGTTAAAGTACAAACCACGTGGCTTCTCTTCTGATCTGAGTTTTGGGCTGCTTGTCATCTTACCCATCTCTGTTCCACATTGTCCTCTCAGCACCTGGCATGGAGGAGGTGCTTATTCATCCTTCGAGCAAATATTTTCTGAATTCCTACTATGTGTCAGGCACTGATGTCTCACTCTCTTCCAGAAGTTCAATCTAGACCCCAAATGTGTATTGATTTAATGACTGTAGCTTGAGGCTCAGTTAAGCTAAAAATAAAAAACTCACAAGGTGACATTCTTAGAGGAGACTTCCAGAGCCCACGGGACAGTCCTGGTCTGTGCCAGGTGGGAAGGTGAGACGTGAGCATACACCATGAGGACGCAAATTCTATCCGTCTGTCACTGTAGAGCCCCTTTGACTTCCCTCGAGCCTTGGTTCTGGGCAGGAGGAGAGAACTCAGGGTTGTTTTTTTGTTGTTGTTGTTGTTTTTGAGACAGAGTCTCACTTTGTTGCCCGGGCTATAGTGCCATGGCGTCAGCCTAGCTCACAGCAACTTCAAACTCCTGGGCTCAAGCGATCCTCCTGCCTCAGCCTCCCGAGCAGCTGGGACTACAGGCATGCGCCACCACAACCGGCTAATTTTTTCTATATATTTTTAGTTGGCCAATTAATTTCTTTCTATTTATAGTAGAGACGGGGTCTCACTCTTGCTCAGGCTGGTTTCAAACTCCTGACCTTGATCGATCCTCCCGTCTCGGCCTCCCAGAGTGTTAGGATTACAGGTGTGAGCCACCTCACCTGGCCCCAGGGTTGTTTTAATACAGAAACAAGGACTTTGGTTTACAACCTGTGGGCAAATCACTTATCCTCTCTGAGACTCAGTTTCCTAATTTTAAAAGAGAGATAAAATCTGACCTCTAAAGGATTATTATAGGGATTCAATAAGATAATGTATGCCTGGTACAGAACTCACAAGCGTGCTCAAAAACAGGAGCTGTTATTGGCCTTGTTGGCTGAACCTATGATAAAGGAATCAGAGTTGAAAGGCAGCTCCTGTTTCCCAGGAAGACGCAGTTGTCTGCGGTGGATATGGCCTTGGGGACACACTGAGACCCCAGACATGAAGCAGGAAGGTTGTGCTGTGCCCTGTAAAACCCTCAAGGGCCACAACTTAGCTCACTGCCCAGGAAACTTGGGCCCAGCCATTTCACATCAAGTGCTGTGAGCCAGCCCAGACTCAGCTGCCTCCAAACAAAAGAGGCGGCCTGTTTTACCATGAAACTGACCTTTGGCTATAAACAGTTTCCATATTTAGAGCACTGGCTCATCAGGTAGAGACAAGAAGAGATCTTACGTAGGAACAGCAAGGCCAGGGCTGCTTTGACCCCGGCATGTCTCTGTTTCCCACCGTGGTGCAGGCTGTGTACCCCGGAGTGTCGGACCCACTTGCTTGTCATCATCCCTTTCTTCTGAGTAAGTCCACAGGGCAAAGAGGCCGTGCCAGCACTTCAGAGGCAAGAGCAACAGCTCAAACACAGGAAGAGAAGAAAGGATTACCATAGTGCAATGTTATTCCTGGCCAGATGTCATTTTTTGAAAAATGGAAAGCAGCATGGGGTGTTTGCATGAGTGAGTGCATGTGTGTGTGTCTAGAGGCAGAGAATGAGATTGGAGTTCCAGGTTCAGATCTGCCGGGAACCAGGCAGGATGCCTTGAACAAGTCAATCGATTTTTCTGGGCCACATTTGAAAATACAAGTGGTCAGACAAGATAGTTTCTTTGCTTCTATCATTGCGTATGAGCAGTATCATGCAGACAGTAGAATTAAAATATCTACTCAATGCAGATATATACACGTGCTTAATCATCTGTCCAATTTCTCAGTCTGAATCTCCATGTTGTTTGGCCTGGTTGAGTCATGAACTTTTTCCAGCACTTCATGGAAGAGTTTACCATATTTTTTATCTATAGAGGAGTGGTTTTCAAAAAAAAAAAAAAAACCGAAAGAGAAAGAAAGAAGAGAAGGAGGGAAAGAAGGAGAAACCATTTCAGAGCACACACCCAGTGGCGTCAGGTCTCCGACTTGGCAGTTTCTCATATGTTACCTCATTTAATCACAACACCCCTGAAATATAGATAGGCATTATTTTCATTCTCATTCCAGATAAAGTAAGTGAGCTTCCAATACAACTTTCCTCAGTCCTAGGTCTCGCTGGGTCCACAGGCTGGGGCCTCTCCAAGACGCAATTCAGGATTCAGCATGGCTCTAGATACAGGAGTCACTCCGTGGGCCCCTTCAGAGGCTGAGGCAGACCCTTCTGGCCAGAAACATCCCTCCACCCCAGGTCACATCAATGGGAACACAGTGTCCCATTAATGGGCCAATCCTAGGAAAGGGATTAGTCTTTCAAAATCAAATGCTCAATTCTAAAAATATCTCACCAAAGCAACTTTCTACTTCTACCTCTTCATAAGAAATGAGTTAGCTATGAGCACAACAAAAGCTGCTGAAGGAACAGGTCTGGATGACCAGGGTAGGAGAGACGGGATTCAAAAGCAAGCAAACAAGAACACTCAGGGGGCCCTAGAGCCAAAGTGTGCTGACGTCACAGCTTCCTAGAGAGCCCTACAGGTAAACTACACTATCCAAAGAACCAGCGTGCCACCAGTTGGATACATTGAACCTCATTCCCTTCATTTCTTCAGGCCTCAGTTTCCCAGAAATTTCAACAAATATTTGTTGAGCCCACCTATGTTATAGGCCCAGTGATATGCACTGGAGACGAAATAATAAACAAGGGCTTTGCTCTCGAGTGTCTCACAGTCTAGTGGGGCAGACGGTGACATAAACGGGCCTTTACAGTTCACTCCCAGTGACAGGCTAAATCGCCGTGCATCAGGAGGTCCCTTAGCTCATCCTGGTGGTTTTCGGCTCTCTTTGTACCATGGCCAGTCACCGTCTCACAATCTGAATCCCAAGTGATGGCAGGAGGCACCACAGAGCTGAGGGAGGGGAGGCAGGGGAGGTCCACGGTTCACGAGGCGGGCGGCAAGCCCCTGCTGTGCAGAGGTTGTCTCCCTCTCGTTCTACCAGGACAATCTACCCTGGCCAGGCTGGCCCAGACCGTTGGGCCTGGACTTGCCTTCTTCATCCCTGCCCTCCAGTGTCTGTCCCCACTTTGCCCCCGCTACTTACGTGTCTACACAGCCAAGCCTGGTTTTCCCGGATGCATCTCCTCCCCTTGCTCACCACACACAGCGACAGCCACAGGAACAGACACTCTCACTGACTCCACTGTGGTCCTCTTGCTTTGACCATGCCCCACATCGTGGCCTGCTCTGGACTACCCTGGCCCCGACCCCCTCCCTAGATAATGCCCCTCCTGGCAGCCCAGCCCAAGTCCCCCTACCCCAAGTCCCCCTACCTCAAGCCCCCCTACCCCAAGTCCCCCTACCCCAAGTCCCCCTACCCCAAGGCTCCTGCCTGGGTCTCCCCGGCCTCCTTGGCAATCATAGCAAATACAAGGCATTCAGCTGCGCCAGGCACTGTCTTAACCAGTTTGCAAGTATTAACTCATTTCGACTTCTCAATAATCCTAGAAGAGAGATACTATAATTACCCACATTTTGTAAATGAGGAACAGAGACACTAAGAGGCTAAGTAACTTGCCTGAGGTGACAGCGAGCAAGGGGCAGAAGGGAGGAATAGCCCCGGGCAGTCCGGTTTCATAGTATTAACCTCCACCCTCTGTAGCTTCTCAACATGCAGCCACTTGGCACCCCGCAGCACCCCTGGGCCACCACTCACACACAGCACACTCTTCCACACCCCCGGCACACCCGCACGGAACACGGCACTCACGCACACACATCCATCCGTCTGCAGTCCGCCCCTCCTGCCCGCCAAACGCTCCCATTTCCCAGAGGCCCAGTTCACTCACCTCCTCCCGGAAGCCTCCCCCAGTCGCCCGTCTGGACGGCTCGCTCTCTCTGAAAGTTCTCCCGCCTTTTCTTCACTCTCATCGCCTGGCACTTGAGCCCATGGACGTTACCCCAATTGCGTTATCAGAGCTTTGCGGGAGGCGTCATTTTACTCATCTTGGGATCCGCTCGGTGCCAGGCTGACTGCTCCCAAGTGACAGGTGTTGAAAGCAGAAATGAATGGAGAGAGGTGACGGTTTGTACCTTCAGCACTTGCTCCCATTCCCACCCTGACCAGCTCCCAAAACAAAAACGACAGGAGGATTGTAGCCGGTGCGGTATCCTCTGCTCCTTGAAGGACTGGGTTCTGGAAATACATCGATTATAGACAGTCAGTCCTCATTATTCAAGACACTGTTTGTGCGAATTCGTCTCCTCACTAAAAGTATGTGTAACCCCCAAATTAATACTCCTATGTGTTCAAGGTCATTCACGAACATGCGCAGAGCAGTGAAAACTTTGAGTCACCCAACACACGCGTTCCCGGCCCAGATCAAACACGGCAAGGTTCGCCTGTTCCTTTCAGCTCCCGTACTGCTAACAGTGTCCTCTGAGAGGCCCATTTAGTGCCATTGTTTTCACATTTTTGTGCTTTTCTGGTTGGTGATTTCGCCATTTAAAATGTCCCTAAGCATAGAGCTGAAGCTGTCCTGTGTTCTCAAGCACAAGAAGCTGTGATGCGCCTTCAGGGGCCTGAGTGACAACACTGTGTGTGCGTGTGGCCGTGAGTTCCGTGTTAGTGAGCCAATGATATATAATACATTAAACACGGTGTCTTTAAACAGAAAACATGTAAAACAAGGCTTTGTATTAATCAGTTAAAAAAATGTCATGACCTGAGCCTTGCAGAACTCTAACTTCGCATTTCCCCTCGGAGCAATGTTGTTTTCACTGTCTGTCGGTACTTGCTAATTCAGCATTTATGGTGACCTTACAGAACATAACTACCAGAAATAATGAGAACTGACTGTATGTGCATACACACATACATACATATATGCATATGCATGGACATACACACATAGGCATATACGGTCATGCGACAGCGAGCTCTTGGCGGACTCTCCACGTGGTCTGCCCTGGGCTGCCAGCTCCCAAGAACAGAGTTTGATCCCCTTCCTTACAGACTGCTCAGGCACCCAGTTGATCTTATTGCTAGGAAACATTCCTAATCAGGGAATTGCAGAAAAATTCCGTGGCGAAGCATGCCACTGTTTTGAAAACATGAGTTTGAAGTTGGAAAAATTCTAATTCGAGCAATTCTCTGACTTCCCTAAAGAATCCTCTGTAGATGAGCAACCTCATACCTGGAATTTTCTCACTGATGACTTATCTAAGTCCTTGGTGCTACAATTTCACTCCTTCCCTACTTAGTCCATTCTCAGCCTGCAAGACAAAGCACAACTCTCTTCTAAATGACACCCACTCATGTCCTCCAGCACTGTGATTAGATGACTCCTTGGGCCAACCTTCCTTAGGTTAAATGACCCTATTCATTGAACTTTTCCTCCTCCAAACTATATTGCTGCCCTCATTTCGATTTCCTGGCTCCACGCTGGACTCTCTAGGTGAAGAATGCGCCCTCATGTAGAGTCTCACGACATCCATCTCTTCTAATTTTATCCTGGGGTGCCGGGCACATGCCAGACCCTCTTTTGTAGGAAAGTAGCAATCGCTCAGCTTATTTCTTAATTTGGCTTCACCACCCTTAATTCGTGATATGTTCTAAGACTCAGAAGAAGCTCTGACGTTGCTGTTAAGTACCTCTGAAAGTTATATCAGGATAATATATTCCATTCTAGAGACCCCAGTTAAAGAGAGTGCTAATGACTATCCATATTATTCCTATACTTAAGGCTCAGGCATTCAGAAACTGTCACAATAAAGGGGGGGCTGAGCTGGTTTCGGCTCCTAATTAATCTATTAAATACTCTCCTTCTCCGTCTCCATCTTTCTCCTCCACTTCCACGACACATGTACGTGTGTCGAAAACTCTTCGATTAATTCACAGCACTTTGAGGCATCATTCTAGGTTCTCTCTTCCAGGTGTAATTTACTGTAATCACCTTGGAAAATGAAAGCCTTTTTCCTGAAGCCAGGGAGTAGGCAGACACTAATTTGCATCCCACGTTTCAAGTCTTAAATTACTCCCTGGTTCCCCAGAGGTCAAATGAGAGCAATGGCTGTCATTTTGCTTCTGTTACATGCATGGCTCTTCAGCACACCGGTGGCTGCCCCAGCCAAGGTGGTATTTGATCCCAGCTTTCTTCCTATGAAAAATGTCCACGGTTCGGCCTCGATCGATAAACAAAAACTGATGATGTAAATACTGAACGTGTAATATCAATGAGACGGACAAGAGGTGCAGCAAGCTGACCAAAATCTGGCACAGGAAAAAAATAGTTGAAGGTCTGGGCTGTTTTGCCACGAGAAGAGAATATTCAGGGAGGTAGGAGCACAGCCCCACAAGCCGGGGGCTGTCAGGTAGAAGAGGGGTGGGTCTTGGGCTGTGCGCGCTCCAGGGAGTATGAGAAGTGAGTGAAGGAAGGCACAGGGAAAAATATCTCAGCGCAGCATAGCACGGACGTTCCAGAGTGGACGAGAAACACGCGCGCAGCTACCGCTTGCTGAGTTCCTGCTACGTGCTGGAATTTTCCTGGTCACTAGGCGTATTCTTTGCCCTTTGTCCTCACAATAACTCAACAAGGCAAATGTGATTATCCACACGGCACAGTGCAGAAACTGACGCTCAGAGAGGGCCTCGTCCACAGAGTAAGGTCGCGCCACAGCAGGGAGGGCCAAGATGTGAATTCAGATCCTCCTGAGTGCAGAGTCGTGCGTCACGAGGAGCTACTGCAGCAGGCCGTGCAGCCTGCGTGGGACGTACGCAAGGGATTCGTGGCAGTGCTGAAGAGGTCCAGGAAGGGACGGGCGTGAGAACCGAAGACCTCTCAGCACACTCCCTCCCCTGAGATTCTACCGCTCCGATGCTGCCCAGGGCAAACCTCCCGGAAGAGAGTACGTAGGCTATTTTGGTTTGGGTTTCTAATTTTTTTTAATATTGAAATCATAATAGCAATTATGTATGAGGTGTCTGCATGTCTATAACCTGCCGGGCAATAGGTAGACGTTGAACAACATTGTCCTGGTCTCTCGACCCTCGCACGAGCCAGCTAGTTTGAAGAACACACTTGGGTCAAAGAGACCACGTGGCGTGGCAAGGCCACACGCCCAGGCACTGGCAGCATGACTCCAAATCTGCCAGAATTCTAGTTCCCCTGTCCTCCTCCCTGAGCACACGTTTATACCATGGGAAGCAGGAGAGTGCTGTGAGTAAGAACTCAGACTCTGTACCAAGACTTACCTCCTAACCCTCATTCCACTGTTACCTGCTGTGTGACCTCTGGGAAGTTACTTAGCCTCTCTGTGCTTTAGCTTCCTCATCAGTAGAATGAAGACAGTCGTAAGGATGAATTGAAGTAAAGCACTGCCTGGCTAAGTGCTGTACATGTTAGTATTATAAGTTATTTTGATCTGGGTAGATTTAAGCTGCTCTGGAGTAACTCTGGGGAGCAGGTTGAGTGAGGCTTCTTGACTAGTTTGTTCACCAGAGCTACCATCATCTGTCCTATCGCTGCTGGAGATGGAACCAAGAGACCAACAACCTCCCTGGCTCTGAGATGCTCCGCAGACTGGAGGACTTTCCTCAGCGGCTTCACGCCCTGACAATGACTGCTGGAACTTCCTTGGAGCTTGGCCGCCCCTCCTCCTGCAGCTGTGCAGCCTCTGCAGAAGGCACCTGGGGCCAGAGAGCCAATCTCTGGTCCTTGCTGACCTTCTCACTGGCACGAAGAAGTGGCCCGGGCATTCTCAGCAAAGGGGCACCTGTTGGCGTGACAGCGTGCAAGACCTCACCTGCTTTGTGCCAAGCAAGAGAGGCAGATCACAGCTGCCCAGTTTAGGTGAAATATTGCAGCAGAAAGAATATGATGAGTTAAAAATAGATGAAGTCACTCATTAAAAATACTTAGCAGCACTGAGCATCGATCTATTTTTGCTCGGGCCTGGATATTCCTTATAGTTGGATGGAAAAAAGTAGAAGATTAGGGAACAGAGTCCAGGCATAGCCTCATAGATTCTCAGGATTGGAAGAAAGAAGCAAGTATTTATGGAGCCCCACTGTGTGCTAGTATTGGACCCCCACTGTGTGCCAGCACTTTGCATGCATTGTCTTGTGGCGCCATCAAAATGGAGATGAGGATGCTAAAGACCAGGCGGTGAAGGCACTGTCTCTAGGTCACACGGATGATAAATGAAAGGACCAGAATTGAATCTAGACCAGTTCAGCTTCAGAATCCACCCTCTCACTACAACAGGATAGAGGTCACCCACTCTGCTGCATTTGCCCAAGAATCTCCTTTTTAACAAAGGATTTGCTTTGGCCGTTTTTTTACTCACAACGAGCTTCTAATCATGCCGATGCCTGCATCTTTCATGGGTCCTGCTGTTGAGCCAGGAGAAGAGATGTGTCCAGGTCTGTGCCTTCAGAGAGCAGGCCTGAGCCAGGCGCGGTGGTTCACACCTGTAATCCTAGCACTCTGGGAGGCTGAGGCTGGAGGATCGCTTAAGGTCAGGAGTTCAAAACCAGCCTGAGCAAGAGCGAGACCCCATCTCTACTAAAAATAGAAATAAATTAATTGGTCAACTAAAAATATATAGAAAAAATTAGCCGGGCATGGTGGTTCATGCCTGTAGTCCCATCTACTCGGGAGGCTGAGGCAGGATTGCTTGAGCCCAGGAGTTTGAGGTTGCTGTGAGCTAGGCTGATGCCACGGCACTCTAGCCCAGGCAACGGAGTGAGACTCTGTCTCAAAATAAATAAATAAATATGTAAAATAAAAAATTAAATTAAAAAAAAGAGCAGGCCTGCTTCGGGAGGGCTGAGGTCCATCTGGGCGACCAGTGTCTGGGGGAGACAGGGCTTCTCAATACCTTCATCTGCTATGTACTGGGTGGCACCATTCCAATCTCCAAAGCACGCTGTGACTTCAGCCTGGCCCATAGCAGCAAAAGCCGTGCCAGTCCCATCCTAAGGAGAATAAGGCAAGGCCTCGGCTGTAATCTACCGCTCTGCAGAAACCAATCATTCCTCCTCATTACCGAGCACAGAAATGCCTCTCAGGGCTCCTTTTCCTCCTTACAAACAAAATAAAACAAACCCTTCCTATGGATTTCATTTGCCATTTAATGCAACCTAATGATTTCCAATTGAAACCATATTTGTATTTGTATTGACTTATTAATAGCACATCCATTTTCCACACAATAAAGCCTGAACATGAACTGATGACTTCGACTGAAATGCATTAGGTAGCATTAAAGATTAAATAAACACTGTTTCTATGAATAATGTTTAATGTCATCTATTTGTCAGTCTATTGAAAACTGATCTCTGGGTATTTGAAGCTGGGGTTCCAAAGAGAGCGTTTTGAACATACTGTGAGTAACAGCTGTGCATCAGGACATGGGATGGATTCCATGCCGTCGGTCGAGCTTGTTACAACTTTAGTATATTCTGATTAATTTGCACAAATTGTTCTGATGTTGATGGCAAAAGCTGAGCACCATGAGGACCAAACTACAACACGTGCCTGATTCCAAAAGGCAACCTAGAAATAGCTTAAAAAGAAAATGAGAAAGCTAGGTTTTTTTCCTTCTTTTGAGCACAGTGATAGTATTTTCCCACTTTGATTTTCTTTATTTATTTTATTTATTTTTTTTTTGAGACAGAGTCTCACTCTGTTGCCTGGGCTAGAGTGCTATGGCATCAGTCTAGCTCACAGCAACTCCTGGGCTCAAGCAATCCTTCTGCCTCAGTCTCCCAAGTAGCTGAGACTACAGGCGCACACCACCATGCCTGGCTAATTTTTCTATTTTTTAGTAGAGATGGGGGTCTCGCTTTTGCTCAGGCTGGTCTCGATCTCCTGACCTCAAGCGATACTCCTGCTTCATCCTCCCACAGTGCTAGGATTACCGGCGTGAGCCACCATGCCCAGCCCAGTGCTGCTTCTCCTTATATTTTGGTAGACTGAGTTCTACACTGAGTTCAGAAGCCAGTTCCCTTCTGGCTCTGCCACAAGAGACAGTGTGGCCTGGCGGGGAGACAGCCCTGTCTTCTCTGCCTGCTCTCTCTACCCATAAAAGGGAGCAGTTAGGTCAGATGACCCGGAGGCCCCTGAAAGCCCTGGCATTTCCTGACTCTATGATTTCACCAGGTATAAATTCCACGAGGGCAAAGATGGGTCCTCTTTGACTTTGTGTCCCCAGGGCCTAGCGCAGGGTCTGACACCCGGGAAAGGTCTGCAGAAAGAAGGCCAGACTTTCAGAAACTTGTGTAGAAGTTGGAAACATCTTCAATAGGCCAAAAGTAACAATTGTAATATAATGACAATAATTACTACTTATTGAGTACCTTCTATGGACAGGCAAGATGCCGGGTATGATTGATTCAATAATCCGCCAGAGAAGATATTGCCTTTGCATACGCTGGGTGACTTCTTTCATTTGTAATAGTTGCCATTATCTCCAAGATCATATTCATAGGTACGATGATGCTTTCACATGATTCTCTTTTTGATCCTTGCTGTGAAGCTATTAGGCAGGGGAGTTTTTACATCCATTTTATAGATATGAGACTAGAGCCCAGACAAGTGAAATGGCCAATGGCTTCCTCCCCGGTCCCTTCTTTGTGTCTTTCTTTCCCCTTCTCTCTCCTCCTCTTCCCCCCTTGCCCTCAGACCACTGTTCTTCTCCCTCCCACACTTCTCAGCGACATCCCTACCTTACCCTCACCTCTCACTTTCTCTCACTGTTTCCCTCTTGCTTCTCAGACAGGAGGAGTTTCCAGGAGCTCGCAGGGTGAGGGGAAAGGCAGGCCTTAACACTTCTTCTTTCAAAACAGTGGGATAAGACTGAGGTCCACACAGGTGGGCACCTGACCTAGGAAACGGGGAAGTCCCCGGAGGGTTCCAGCAGGAGTCGACTGCTGAGCTAGTGAGCCCAGGGAGAGGGTGGGCAGGTTACACTATGGGCAAGGGAGAGCCATGAAGGGATTTAAGCTGGGGAGAGGCATGGTCAGATGAACATGGAGCGTTTGCAATGCTGTTAGCAAGAGATCTTTTGGCCAAAGTCTTAAAAAGCCAACTGTTGGATGTGGAAGGCATCTGTCTTCAAATCTCAGCATGGTGGATCTGGAAAGGCCTTTAGCCCTGAGCCAGCCTACCTCCTGAATTTTAGAGATGAGGAAATTGAGGCACAGGGGAAACTTATCTCCCTGGGATCCCCCTGCCAAGTGGTCCCCAATTTTTAATGGTCAACTTTTTTACTGAAAAATGTCCTGTAGCCTTCGTCACTTCCATTTGCTTCTGTCCCTTCTTGAGCCCGGGCCCCAGGGCAAATAGGGTTTGTTCCGCCTCCGACAGCATTTCCACTGTGATGTAGAACCACCTGTCACATGGTGGGGGGTGCTCTAAGAAACAATCGGCAGATTGTTGGTTACAGTTGTGCACAGACAACTGTATTAGTGTTCTCACGCCATATGGCCGGGGAAATGCTCAGCAGCAAGCCTGGCCCCAGGAGAGCCTGGTGCTTCACCTGTTCCCTCAGTCCCAGGGCCGCTCCACGCCCTTGCCCAGGGCTGGTGCTGGAGTCCCCCAGAGAAGCCACGTAGAAAACCATCCTCACTACAATGGTCCAAGCTGCTGCTGGGCACCTGCAAGGGGACTCATGCTTCACATATGAGGCTGGTAGTAGTTTCTCCATTTTAGAGTTCAAAAACAAAGACAAGGATTGAACCTCCTAAGGTTACATAGTGGGTGAGTGCTGGCCCCGCGCTAAGGTACGAACGCAGATCAAGCCAATTCTCTGGCCCAAGCTACTCATGATTCTCTCTCTCTCTCTCTCTCTCTCTCTCTCTCTGTCTCTCTGTCTCTCCCCAGGATGTCTCTGGCTCCAGGACCTGGCTTTGTTCCAAACCACCATTCGTTTTCACCTCAAGGGACCTTCACTGTGTGCTAACTCCACACCGAACATTAGAAAGGGTAAAACAGAGTAAGACATGGACTCCATCCTCCAAGCCCTTACAGTCTAATAAGAATAACGATAGTTAATCATTGATCGGTGACCACCCTGGGTTAGACACTGTGCTGTTTTACACATGATTTTATTCTAGTTTCCTTGGAATGTCATTATAGTCATCTTCATTTTATAGATGAGGAGACTGAGACATAGAAATGTTGGAGTATGTGGTCCATGGCTGCATGGTTCATAAATTAAAAAGCTAGCATTCAAGACTAAGGCCATTTCCTTCCTAGCACAAAACCAGAGAAAGAGTGGGGTAGAAGCAATGTATAAAAAGCAGCTCCTACGCCAGGCAGAAGGCACTGAGGCCTTTAAGAAGAAATGAGCAGACAAGCCTGATGAGTGTCCCTAAGCAGGGGGCCTTCGGGCCGGACCTCAGCCTGGGTAAGACTTCAGTAGACAGACATGGGGTAAAGGCACCTGAGTCAGGGGACGGGCAAGATCCAAAGTGGGGGCCCGAGGAGGGTGGGTGAGTCTGGAAGACAGTGAGACCCCAGTCTGACTGCAGCAACGGGGAGGGAGTTGGGGCAGACCTTGGGAGGAGTCCCCAGGCGTTTGTTCACCCCCATGTGCCAGGCCTGTGCTTGGTGCTTTGTATTCATTATGGTATCGGCCACAGCCCTCTGAGAAAGGCCTTTCTCCCTTCATTTCACAGATTGAAAAAACAGAGGAGCAAAGAGTTTAAGTAACTCATCCCAGTCACCCAGAGTGAGCCTGGTGGCCAAACTGTGGGTTCCTTTGGGCACCTCTCTCTGTCTCCCATGATGCTGTGTTGTAAGAAATAATCTGTTTCTTAAACAAAGATTCTCAAGGTCATGCACTTAGTCCTAAGTGACTTTGAATCCTCTGCAGGGCCTGGCCCAGAGGCCCCCAGGACAAATCACTGACTGTTGTGAGGATTCGGTCATGGCCCCACTTCTGCTCCCGAGGCCTGGGGAGCATCCCTTTATCACATGGGCACTGACAGGCAGAGTTAGCTGGTCCTCTCCCACCAGCACCAGTTGTTAGGTTTCTATCCATGAGTCCAGGCCATGGTCTTAAAGGCAAGATAGCAGGATCCACTAGGCTGAGAACAGCAGGTGTGAGTTTGGGACCACAGTCTGCACAAATCGGCCTGGGAGCTTGTGCAAGTCATTCCACCCCTCTGAGCCGCCAGTTTTCCATCTAGAAATTGGGGTTTTAAAAAAAGAAGATGTCTTAGTCAGTTTGAACTGCTGTAACAAGTTGCCATAGACTGGGTGGCTTAAACTGGATGAGTTGTTTCTCGCAGTTCTAAAGACTGGAATTCCAAGGTCAAGGTGCCGGCAGATTGGTGTCTGTCGGAGGCCTTCCTGGTTTGCAGGTGGCCGGCCGCCTTCTCGCTGCGTCCTCACACAGCAGAGAGAGCGAGCTGGGTCTCTGGCCTCCTCTCATAAGCACACTGATGCCAGCCATGTGGGCTCCGCCCGCATGATCTAGTCACCTCCCAAAGATCCACCCTCCAAACACCGTCACACTGGGATTAGGGTTCCAGCGTGTGCGTGTGGGGGAGACACGAGCCTTTTAGTCCATGGCAGAAGATATCAGGAAAATGACATCTGCAGGCTGATAGGGCTGAAATGAGAATGTCCAGTCCCAGGATGAGCTGCAAAGAGGGAGACCTGAAAGCTGCGGGGGAAAGCCATCCACCAGCCCGGCCGCGTCCACACCGACACCAGACCATACCTGCCGCCCCAGGTGTCAGGAAGGAAATGTTTGCCTCCCGCCAGCGTTCCCTGTGCACGGCCTTCCCCACCATGCTCTGGCCCGCGCCAGCCCTCCCCACGCAGGCCTCTCTCCCTCCTCTCTGCCCTGCCACCTGCACAGCCAACCTTCTGCCCAACACATGCAGTGACACCAGAGCCACTGGGCCCTCTCCCCACAAGGCACTTGCACTCTGAGCCTCACCTCTGATGACAGACGCAGGGTCTTCGTCCTCAGCAGAAGACGCCAGGACTCTTCATGACGATGTCTGAAGTATGGGCAGAAGCCCATCTCGGGCCCTGGCGTCACGCTCCACCCCTGCTGAGACGAGGAGAGCCCCACGCTCAGGGTCCGTGCCCTGGGTCCAGCACAGCGCCGCCTCCCAGGCTCTTCTTCTCCTCTCTGAGCCTCTGTGTCCTCATTTGCAAATGAAGGGCTTGGCCTTGGTGATTTCTAGGTCCCTTTGCAGTTCACAAACTCTGACTCTACATTCCCTGTTGCTACTAGCAGACGTTAGGAAAACTCACTGGAACGACTGTTGTTAATAGTACAGGAGGCTTTTGAGAATGTGGCTTGACCGGTATTGTGGGTGCACTCAGAGCACTCAGACCTTCCTGCCCGAGGTTCCAAAGAAAGAAAGATCCTTCATGAACTTCCCTCAAAGGATCTCTGCCAAGGGCTTCCTAGGCACGAGAATCAGGTCAGCAAGGATCTCCCTACCCCCACCCACAACCACCTCTATAAACATGGTCCCTTTATAATTTCAAGTTCAAATATATACCTGATTGGAAAGGAAGAAAATTGTTTTTATACATATACTTTTTTTTAATCCCACTTTCTTTCTTTTGTGTTTCAGGGGAAAAGCCTTTGCAAACCACAAGAAAGATTTTTTTTTTTTCCAAAAGATTTTACTTCAAGGTTAGTTAAACAGCATTTTCTCATAAATTAGCATGAAAGCTTCATCTCCTGGGCTGATTTCTTTCTGTTTATATACTGACTACAATGACTTACAATTCTTCACACGATGCCAGCTCTCTTTGAATAATAACAGCTATAATATATAATACTAGTACTTTAAGATGCACACACTTGCACACAGAGAATGGGGTAACCTCAACCTTGAACTATTATGGCTCTTTTTTTTTTTTTTTTTTGAGACAGAGTCTCACTCTGTCGCCCTGGGTAGAGTGCAGTGGCGTCATGGTAGCTCACTGCAACCTCAAACCCCTGGGCTCAAGAGATCCTCCTGCCTGGGGATCCACTGTCCCAAGTAGCTGGGACTACAGGCGTGTACCACCAGGCCCGGTTAATTTTTTCTATTTTTAGTAGAGATGGGGTCTTTTTCTTGCTCAGGCTGGTCTCAAACTGCTGACCTCAAGCGATCCTCCTGCCTTGGCCTCCCAGAGTGCTAGGATTACAGGCATGAGCCACCATGCCCAGCCTATTACAGCATTTTGAAATGATTTTCAACATTTCTAGATTTCACACATCTTTGTTTAAATTATAGGTTACTGTCAAGCTGTATTATCTTATTGACCTTACAGTTTGTGTATCAGAGTTCAAATTATTTGTTAATTTAATCTTCTTTTCTATTAAAATTTTACAGCTATGCTTCTAGCATTTGAGTCACAATTGGGATGAATTATGAGTTCCAAAAAAGAGATTCTTCCAATTTTAGAGATGACAGTAGCTAGATCTGTACAGAGGAGGAAACTGAGGCACCAAGAGGTATATAGTTCATCTAAGGGCACCAGCCATATGCTGAGAAAGGTAGGACTAGAAAACTCCTATATCCTGCCTTCCCAGGGTGGCTATTTCTGCTACAAAAGCATTCTCAAGTCTTTGATAAAAATTACCAAAAGTTGGGCCCTATGACCCTTCCATGGGACCAATTGCCCAAATCCTTATAAAACCTTTCTTCCTTAAGTGGAGATTTGGGGGCCTTCCTCAAATTGTCTTTACCCCTCTGTTTCCAAACATGAACAATTGTGTTTTGTTAAAGTCACCTTGGGTTTGCCAACCGCGGGGCTCCTTACCAAGTGCCTACAAGCTGCTGAAATGGTCCCAGGCACTTAAGGAAACAGAAATCCCAGCCTCTTGGTCAGGGAGATCTGGTGTACCATACAGTTTCAACTCCAAAGTACCCTCTAGTGTATACCATTTTCCTACCATTTTCCTCTTTCTTCTTTCTTTCTCCCATCTCTCCCTTGAATGATTTGCATCTTAGGGCTGTTCCTCTGGCCATTACCTAAGAAACAGGAGCAGAGACCTGGAGGCATGCAGATAGAAGACTGCGACTGAGTTCCCAGCAAAAGATGGGGTGGCCTGGCTGAGGGCACGGTGGCGAGGTGGAGTAACTCGGGGTACCCTCATTGCGCTGTCCAGTGTGAAGCTGACTGTGGAGACCACACACCGTTAGAAGAAACATCAGCAGTCTTGTGAGGCAGGATGATTCAGGAAAGATGTGGGTTTCTCAGAGCTGGGCTCTGGGCCCCAGCTGGATAATCTTGGGCAAGTCACTTAAATGCTCTGAGCTTTCCTTTTCTATCTCCAAAATGAGACCATATCTGACTCAAAGGGTCCCTGTGAGGATTGAATGAAAGGGCCCACGTGGAAGGCACTTAGTCCCATGCCTGGCACGCAGTAGGTAGAGTGGATGCTTAACACAAGCAGCCGGTTCCTCTGCGCCCATCCCTCCTTCGGCGCCCACTGCCGGGCCAGGACTGCCCACCATGAGGCTCCAACTGCACCTCCCAACGCCCCCTGTGACCCCCTGTCTGTGTCAGGGCTGCCCCCGAGGGGACTGCAGGCAGCCCTCCAGGAATGTGGAAATGCCCCCGAGAATGTTTTCCCAGTATGTCTGCTGGGGCCTGACGTCCTTTCCTGAGGACATAGGCAGCTTCTAATTCCACAGCCCAGATCAGACTTGGGGTGCAAATGCCAGAGAAGAAGGCACGTCCACTGTGACTTGCAAGTGACAGGTCTCAGATTTTTTCATATGGGAGATGAGAGGACGTGCCTTGTGGGAGCCCGAAGGAGAACGTCAGGGTTCAGCACCGGCAGGAAACAGCTGAAGCACTAGACAAAGTGGTCGTGGCAAGCCTGAGCCCTCACCGGTCTATATCCTGACAGGTACTTAGCAGAGGCATGTTGAGTGAATGCGGGAACAGTCCTGAGTTTGCACATAACTCAGATTTGCACTCAACAGGAATTCCTAAGGAAGCAATGCTGGGAGATCAGAGTGTGGGGGGCCCACTGGGCAGATGTTTTTATTCTAGGGCAGTGAGCTCTCAGGAAACACAGCACAGAGAGAGAGGGAGGGCAAGGACAGAGAAGAGGCTGAAGGTCAGGACCATCTGGCCCTGGGCTCCCAGGTTTTCTTCAGACCAGCTTCGGGCAACTTGTTCATCAGTGGCTCAGCCCTGGGCTGGGTGCAGAGAGGAAGGTAACACATACACACACACACACATGCGCACACACACGCACAGACACACAGAGACACAGATATATAGAGATACATACACAGAGACACATGCAGACACACACAAACACATACACAGAGACGTACATACACAGACACAAAAATACACACACAGACATCTGCAAACACACACACAGACACAGACATATACACAGACACACAGACACACTGATATACCCACAGGCACATGCAGACACATACGCAGACACACAGAGGCACATACAGAGCCCGTGGAGAAGCAGCGGGAGGAGGGCGTGGGGAAGAGAGGCAGAGAGAAGGTGAGAAGGGAGAGACCCACGGAGAAGAAAGGAGAGGGTGCGGCGGGGAGGGAGTGGGGATCGCACCGCCAGGGAGCTTGGGCTGAGGCCAAGCTCAGTCTCTAAGGGGCCCGTAGGGCAGCCTGGTGCCAGACGTGCCCTGGGCTGGGAGGACATTGACACAGACCTGTCCCTGCACAGCCTGGGATGTGCTCTGTGGTTTCATTGGACTGAGACACCTCTGAGGTCACCCCAGCTCTGCAATCCTTTATGTCGGTGAGTGCTATGGACAGTAGTGGCGCCACAGCCAGGGCAGTGACGAGGCCCCCAAGAGCAGAGCTGCGAGGCGGGGCAGAGTGGGCACCGAGGCAGGACGCTCAGGAGGTTCTGGCCGGGCACTCCAGGAAAGGAAGGACCCCTCAGAGCGGGCCCCGCAGGGCCTCTCAAGCCCCGTGCCTGCGCTCTGCCCACGGGCTGGCAGGCCGGGCAGCAGCCGGCCGGGGCGGCCTCTCTCTGCTGCAGACAGCCTGGCTCCGGGCCCACCTCCCGGTGCCCTCGGCCTGACATCTTCTGGGCAGAGCCGCGGTGCCCAGGGAGCCGTGTGGATGGTGTTAGTAAACACGCTTTCTTGCGCCCAGCCTGGCAGGGTCTGTGGGCAGCGGGAGGGCGAGGCGCTGGCAGCTCCCATGGCCAGGCAGGCGGGCGGGCGGGCAGACAGGCGGGCGGGCCGCCCCGCACAGCCCAGCCAAGGCCCAGAATGGAGCAGCTGCTCCTGTCGCCATGGAGACGGGACTGAACAATGAGCAGCCAGAAATGCAGCATGGCCGCCTGGCATGGAGGCCGCACTCCCAGCCGGCCCTCACACCTCCACAAGCACCCCATACACACGCGCACATACGCACATGCGCACATGCACACGTGTGCACACACAGCCGGGCCTCCTGCTGCAGAAGCAAGAGGGAGGAGAGGCAGAAAGTGGGGAGAGAGAGAGAGAGAGTAAGGAGCAGAGAGACCAACCCAACGGAGAAGGAAGGATAGGGTGAGGAGGGAGCGAAGGAAATCACAGCTTCATTGCTGCAAAGTTGAGCAAAAATCTCACCCTTTGATTCTAGCTAAAATCACCTTTTAAATAACTAGCCAGTTTTTCAGAGGGTCAGGTGGTGCCCTGGATTCTTGTGTAACAGGAGAGCGAGAGGGGTTTCTAATTAGCAAAAGGCATCTCAAATCAAATCACCCTCTACTTAGAGAGGGGTAGCTGAGAGAGCTAACAGAGCTTTAAGTCCCAGGAAATTAGAAGAATGCTTTTTAAAATGGACCTAAAGCCCGTGTAATTCCTCCTTGGAGATAATGTGAAGGGGCGGCTGAGCAGTTTAGCCAAAATCCCGGAAACGGGGAGCCTGAAAAAGGCCTGCTTTGGCCCCTCAGGAGGGCAGAGGGCAGCTGCGTCCAGACGCCCAAGCAGACTGGGGACCGTCGGCGGGGGGGGGGGGGGCAGTAGGCATCCGGCTGCAAGAGACTGAGCAGGTCTGTCCCTGCTTTCCAGGGGCTCCGAGGACCCCAGGGCCCACAGTGAGCACCAAGCATCTCCATTTGAACAGGGGAGCAGGCACACCTCTATGTGGACACTCTCTTACTCACCAGCTGGCCACCAACCAGTCCCTCAGCTCCATCCTGGTTCCGACAATGAAAACCCAAGTCTTGGAGCATCTGAGCCTTCCAGGACCACCATCCGAGGACTGGCAATTCCCATCCTAATTTTCCATCAACTTCTCAACTTCCCAGGAGGACACTTGATTTCTCCTGGCTCTGCCTGATTTCTTCCTGCTTCAGAGCAAGTGGGATCCCCTGAGGGATTGCTTAGCCCCTTTCAGTAGAAAAGACAGGACTACTTGATAATTGGCCCGAGGGAGTATAAGAGCTGGAACGGACACTTCAGAGGTTCTGGTGTCCACCTCCCACCCCAATTCAGAAGGAACAAACTTTAAAGATCACAGGCAGTGAATGCTGACCCGGGAAGCTCACGAAGTCTGACATCTAGGTAGTATGGGGACAGGGGCAGAGGGAATGGGTAGGAACATAAGAAAGGGGAAGAAGGCGTTGACCATTTCCCTGGGGATAGAATGTAAACAGTGAGATAGAGAGAGGGGGCAGGAGAAGGAGTAAGCACTAGGATGAAACCAGGTCCCTCCCCAGCTCCCCTCCCCTGCCAGGCATCCCTCGTGGAAGGTTCTGGAGCTCTGGGAAGCCATCTGCCCTGGCTCAGAAGTAGCAGAGAGGGAATTAAAACCATGAAAGGAAGGATCAGAGAGAGACTCTCTCCCCCTCAAGAGTCACTTTAGTAGATGAAAAAGGCCAGGCGATTTTTAATCATCACAAATTGTTTGAGCCTCTGATTCCATCTCCTCTGAAGCCCGGGGCAGCCTCCCCGGCCCCCTGGCTGACGCTCTCCAGTGGTCTGGGCTCCGGCCGGCCCACAGCCCACCTTCGTCCCCTCCACCCCCACTTCCTGGACCCTTCTGCCGTCCTCTCAGGTCCAGGCCAGCCCGACCCTGCTTATCTAAGGAGATCTGACAGGACCCCAGCCCTCAGGGGTATGGCCGCTGGCAAAACATATGGTGCATCGTAAATAGGACTTCCTTTTAGGAAATGAGCCGCTGTAATTAAATCCCCATTCATTTTTTGTAACATACACACAGAGACAAATAGATCTTTATCCTTGGGAGGCACAAAAGAGAAATGGCTTGTGGGGAACAGAGATTCTCTGGTGTCGACTCTTATAAAAGGCTTGCTAGATCCAGGTAGAATGAGAACGCCACACTCTAAAGCCTGCTCCCTAGCCCGAGCCGGGGAACGGCCCTATTTCCCCTCTCCAGGAGCGAGCGAGCATTTTGAAATGGGAGAATGTACGTGCCTCGAGTCTGGGCCAAGGAGATGATCACTTCTTTTCATCTGCAGTCCAGCAACAGACAGAGCACACACAGGAGCAAAGCTTAAATGAGATTGACTTCAACTGGGCGTAGATGGATTGGGACTAACCGGAATGAGCCCAACTGTGAGCCGTGCGCCCCGCAAGACACTTCGGGGGGACACAAAAGTAGAGCAGGTGGGGCCCAAGGGACTCCCAGGGGACAGGGGACTGACTGGTGCACAGCTCTAAGTTCCGCAAGGAAGGGGTGCTTGGTGAGGGGCAGCGGGCTGCTCTGTTGGGGCTCAGGAAGCCTTCCTGGGGGTGACAGGAGAGCTGAGCCTCAACAGAAGAGTAGGATTTCCTGCGCAGAGCCTGGAGTGAGAGCATCCCCGAGACAGGGAAAGGCATGGAGCAGAACACGGAGCCAGGTGCTGAGTTCTGCCCAGTATCAGAGCCACAAGATTCGTGGGAGAAACATCTGCAGAAAAGAAGAAACTGGACATCTCTCCTGTCTTTGGAAGCCAAGGAGACCCATATTTGATTTCTTTAGAAACGGAATTTTCTTTCATGAAGTTATCCAACATCTGTTGTCTTGCAAACAGTAGGCAACAACTAAACAAAACAAACTCCCCCAAACCCATCACAACTGTCTCTTGATGGAATATATGGGAAAGGCACTGAGTGAGGTGGCGCGAGGGTCTCCAGGTGAAGGAGACCCAGGAGGCGGCCTCCAGGCATCTGCAAACCCTCGACACTCGGATACTGTGGGGCTCTTCCTTCCAATAGTCACCGTGCTTGAAATCTGTAGAAAGCCACAGAGCTTCTTTGAGATGCAATGCCACGCAGCGGGCTGGGCTGCCTGAAAGGTTCGGATTGCCATCCACAAAACCTACTGTCCACAGGACTGGGGCTTCCAGCGGGGCCTTTGGCTGGTTGACCCAAAGAAGGTGAAATGCCAGATACCAAGACTTAATACGAGGTAAAAAGTGCAAAGGCCATTTGAAAACAACACAAAAAGTGCTGGGGGAAAGTCATCTTGCTCTGCGGTGATCAGGGCAGGCCACGTTGTGTTGGGGTCAAGACCCCCGACTTGCCTGTGTTTGAATCCTGGCTACAGAGTTTACTAGCTGTGTGACTTTTACCAAAAGACTCAACCTCTCTATGCCCTGGTTTCCTCTTCTGAGAAATAGGAACGATAATAGTACAATGCCTCCCCTCCTAGGGTGGTTGTGAGGATGGCTCGTGAACCAGTGTCTGAGCACTGAAGATAGCACAGGGCACAGGGTCCGCTGTGGTCACTGCTGCCGTCGATGGATGGTGGAATAGACGTGGAGATACGAACCATGTCAGATAAAGAAAATCCTATGTGAATTCTTGGCACCTGGACAGATTTCAAAAGTAAAAAACGCTTTGTGTAGTCAGTGTTGTTCAAAGATGGACTGGACCACTCAGGAGGGCGTGTCCGTGTTTGTGCCTGACAGGGGCAGCACAAGAGGACACATAGTATCAGACAGGCAGTGGGTCTAGCTGGCCTTCGATGACACTTCTGGGCCTGAAACTCTGTGACTGTCATTCTGTCCCACACGGAGGGCGATCTTCTCCCCACGGCTCCTGGGCCAGTTTCAACGTTCCCTCACGCCCCCTGCCAGGGACCCCCCCTCCCCACACAGCTACCTACAGCTCTGAGGGCAACCTCAGGACCTTGCCTTGTGTCCTAAAGAGTAACTGAGGGGAAAGCAATAGTTATGAGGTTTTGGATTCTCTCCCTCTCCCCTTCTCCACACACCTTTCCTGTCTCTCCTTCTCAAAACATTATTTTTCGTGTCCCCCAACCCAGGCCACCTCGATGTGCCGCTCCCCAGGTAGCAAAGGGCTTGCACAGAGATGATACCAGTCTATCCCTGTGCAGTATCAGTGGACCCATTTTACAAAGGATAAACCAAGGCACAGAGAGATAAAGTGGCCTGGCCACAAAGGCACAGCCAGTGCCCGGTAGTACTGGGATTCAATACACGTCTCCTTGCACCAAGTCCGGCAGCACCCCCTCTTGCTCGCCCCATTCTGGAGGGTCCCATTAGCCACAGTCATTGTCATGGCCATTTCTTTTGCCAAACATCTCAATTCCAGTCTCAACCTAACCTTGGACAATCCCTCTAATATCTCTAGGGAAGTTTTGTCTCTAAGAAAGTGCTCTGGCTATAAACCGAATTCCTCTTTTCAAGGAGCACCTTCACCCTTTCCATCATTTTTCCCTATTTCACATTGAGCAAAGCCGCAGTTTTCACATGGATAATTATACTTCGCATTCACTTAGCACTTTGAACTCTTTACAGCACTTTCCCGTCTGTGATCTTGCTGTATCCTAATAAGCCCGGGAGACTGACAGTGTTCTCCTTATTGCAAGGTGAAGGAAAGGTGGCAAATGAGTGCCTGGTTCCAGGTCACCCAGGTAACTGACGGCAGACTGAGGGCAGCGTGGTAGAATGTCCAGCCCTACGTCTTCCACCTCGCTGCATGGATTCCTTGACATTGAGTGAGCTTATTTTTAACGTGGATAGCATGCATCACTTTAAAGAAGGGGAAGATCATTTTGAGTTGGAGAAATGTCAAAATTGGCCAGTTGTTACAGGAAGAAAAATGCTAGCCGGGAGCGAGGAGTGGCCATTCTCCTCTCAGCTTTACTCCTTACTGTGTGTGACACCGGACATGTCACCTTTCTCCAAGATTCATTCCCTCACCTGCAGAATAATGGATGGTCCACACCCTCTCTGGCATGAGCAAGAAGCCCCTTCCTGCTCCCAGAGTCTACGCTGCCATCTTCACACTTGACTGAAAGAAAATGGGCAGTGTTCCTTTACTTTTCACTTTGGGAATACACAAAAAGGAGCAGAGAGTCACAGAGAAAGAGCATTTGGGCAAAGTCACTTTTCACCTAATCTTCTAGTTTTAGGTGGAACCGTCTCCCCTGGAACGCCAGGTAAATGATTAAAACGTGAGTAGCCATTGTTCCGGCTTGTTTCATGATCCAGGCACTTAATCCCAACATCGCTGTGTGAAACGTATTCCTGTTTGCATGGGGGAGGCCCATAGGTTTTTAATTCTTCTGTGGGAAACAAAGGCCCTCATTCACTAAACAGAAACTCAAGAGGGTCGTTTCTGCTCTTACCAGTCAAAAAATGTTGTCTGGCCACGAGATCTCATCATCCAACTCAAGAGGCAAAAGAAAGCTCTTTTTACACGGGGTCCCTTTCAGACGTGGTAGAGCCCGTGTTTGCGTTTTTCCTCCTTCTGAATAAGGTCTCAGGTTTATTTTATAGGGAAATACATCAAGCCAGAGGTTTTCATGACAAGATAATGACCAGAAAAGGACTCTATTTGTTGCAAAAGGGTTTGTGTTACAAAAAACAAAGCGACTTCGCCATTTGTTTTTGGAAGAAAGGCTTGGCAGGACCCTTCAATAGTTAGCTGAGAAGTGACTTCACACATACACAGGACAAATTTCTATCTAATTCACAAAAGTTCCCAGAGAGCACTCCTTTCATTCCCAGGGGAGCTCACAGAAGACATCTAATTTATGGCCCAAGGGTTGTAATACGAATGTATTCATGGAAGACGAATATGTCTTCCTCAAATGGCTTCTGAAATACATAAAATGGAATTGCATTCCCAGAGTGGATGGTTATAGCATGAAAGGTTTGTGTTCGGGCAGTTTGTCTTCTTGTCTCATCCATTCATACAAAGACGCCTATTTGGTTAGCGCTTATTAGCGGGCAGAGCGCTGGAGGGTGTGGTAGGACAAGCCTACCCGGGTGGATATATGGAACTTCCTTCCTTCCCTCTCCCCGGCTCACAATTTTGTTGGGAAATCAGCTGACCATATATTTGCCTGAAATACAGTGAAAAATATGATAAAGCCTTGAAAGAGGTCAAAACAGATAATTCCAAGAATTCCAAGTCATTACAGCTAATTGGAGCGTTAAGGGATGTTTTAAAGCATAAGTGGGCCCAGAAGGATATGGAATGGCCCCTGTCTGCTAGAACCTTCCACAATGATGGAAAAATTCTCTATGTGCTCTGAACAATATGGTGGCCACGAGTCACACGTGGCTGTTGAACCTTTGAAATGTGGCTAGTATAATTCAGGAGCTGAGTTTTATCTTTTGTTCAATTTTTTTAAAAAATTTTGATATTTTTAATGTTTAAAATATATGTAACATAAAATGGACCACTTTAACCATTTTTGAGTGTCCGATTGACTGCATTAAGTATATTCACAATGTGGTGCAACCATCACCACTGTCCATTTCCAGATCATCTCTACATGTCCTGTGTCTGGAGAACAGACATGCCCCAGGACTGGAACTTATGAGGAGAGTGAGTCCCAGGGAGGCTGGGCGGCTTGCTTGACCTCAGAAGCTGAATTCACAACAAAATTTGGATTAAGACCCACGTATCCTGACTCCTAGCCCGGTGCAGGAGTCGAGCAACTTCCATAGGGAATACAGAAGTGGTTGTCCTCCACAATCAGGGGTACCTAGTGGGTAACTGGAGGGCCCTGTAGGGGAGCTCCTTCCCCCCTCCTCACCTTGGTGGGCCCTGAGCCCTCCCAGCCCCCCCCCCCCCCCCCGCAGTGGGGCCCACAGCACACAAGGGTGGTATTTCCTCTTCTCTCTCCTTAGCAGAGAAACAGCCTTAAAGGAATCTGGAAGCTCGTAAGTGAGCGTGTCTTTCCTGCTGTATCAGTTTCTAATTGTGCAGGGGAAGGGTCACGGAGGATGTCTGGGGTACGCTTTCATCCCGGGCTTGGGTTTTATTTCGTTTCCTTCCTCATTCCCAATAGCTCTTCCAGTGCCCCGTCATAAAGTTGCAGGGCTTTTAGAATTATTTATAATCTCAGTTTAAGTTGAAGTGAACTCTTAAAAGCCTCCGATTCCTCCGCTGTGTTTATTTAGGCACAGGTGATATTATAATCCACAATGATGTATTTGAAAGTAATCGTCTTGTAAATATTTGTCTGATGAATCCTAATTGGTTACTGGGTTACTTAAAGGGAAAATCATTCTGGTTGAGCCATGATCGGAGTTCTTCAAACCGCTCGCAACTCACAGACAACACCCACGTGATGGTTCTGGGGGGTGACATTCCCTGCAGCCAAAGATGGCTAATGCAGAATCTCTGCCCCTCTGGCAATCCAGAGTGGGGAGGGAAAAGCAGATGACAAGTGAGCGGGTGATACAAATGAGTTATAAAAAGGACACAGACACGAGAAACAATCATTTGGACTAAAGGAAGCAGTTTGACGTCAGATTAAACTTGGACAGATGAAAGTGAAGAAGAGGTGGGAAAAAACATCAGGACAGCTGGGGCAAAAGTGTGCAAGAGCTGGATGGCACCTGGGAACAGGGCCAGGAAACAGGGTGACAGTCTGGTCCTGGAAAAATTCTGTGTGGAAAAAGGAGGGAAAATTGAAAGACAAGACGGGAAGGAAGGGGAAGAGTTTCAAGACCAGTGGGTGACACCCTTTCTGTCCTGTGCAGGCATACCTCATTTATTGCACTTTGCTTTATTGCACTTCAAAGGTATTACATTCTCTACAAACTGAAGGGAAGGTTCATGACAACCCCGCATCGAACAAATCCATTGGCGTCATTTTTCCAACAGCATGTGCTCACTTCATGTCTCTGTGTCACATTTTGGTAATTCTCTTTCGCAGTATTTCAAACTTTTTCATTACTGTTATGTCTGTTATGGTGATCTGTGGTCGGCGCTCTTTGACGTTATTATTATTAATTGTTTTGGGGTGCCACAAACCATGCCCAGATAAGATGGCAACCTTAGTCGATACACATTGTGTGTGTTCTGACTGCTCCACTGACCAGCAGTTCTCCTCCCTCTCTCCCTCTGCTCAGGCCTCCTGAGACACAACAATATTAAAATTAGGTCAATTAATAATCCTACAATGGCCTCATATGTACAAGCGAAAAAAAAAAAAAAGAGTTGCATGTTTCTTATTTTAAATCAAAAGCTAGAAATGATTAAGCTTAGTGGGGAAGGCATGTCAAAAGCTGAGACAGGCCGAAAGCTAGGCCTCCTGTGCCAAATGTCGGAAATGCAAAGGAAAAGTTCTAGAAGGAAATTAAAAGTGCTACTCCAGTGAACACACAAATGATAAGGAGTGAAACAGCCTCATTGCTGATATGGAGAAAGTTTCAGTAGTCTGGATAAAAGATCAAACCAAGCACGACATTCCCTTAAGCCAAAGCCTAATCCAGAGAAAGGATTACTAACTCTCTTCAATTCTGTGAAGGCTGAGAGAAGTGAAGAAGAGGCAGGAGGAGAGTTTGAATCTAGCAGAAGTTGGTTCATGAGGTTTAAGGAAAAAAGCCATCCTCGTAACACGAGGTGAAGCAGCCAGTGCTGATGGAGAAGCCACAGCAGTTGTGCAGAAGGAGTAGCCGAGATCGTTGATGAAGATAACCACAGCGTACAACAGAAGCAGACAAAACAGCCCACTACGGAAAGAGGAGGGTCACAGACGTTTTTGCCATCCAGGTAAGGGGACATTGATATGAAACACTGACTCCACAAATACAGAATCCAAAATTTTTGTTATGTCCTATAGAAACATGGAGAGTTCAAGGGACCTGCCCACGACCACGAAGCAGGGAAGAGGCCCAGTGGGGACTCCCATGCCCGTGATTCACTTCCTAAGCTACGTGCTGACTCTAATCTAGAGAAGCCTTCCTTGGCCAACCCCACCCGGATCAGAGTTCCTGAGGATCAGTCACCGCTGGGAGGCCAGATTAGGTGGAAGAAAGACCAGGAGTGGGGGCAGATTCCTTGAGGAAACTCCAGCAGCCCAGCTGAAAGATGCCTGGGTATGGGTTGAAGCTCACTGTGAATCTGGACCGGCCACTTGCTCCTTGAAAGTTGCAGGACCTGTCTATCTGCACCTCGGTTTCCTCACCTGTGGAATGGGGACAAAGTGCCCTCCTGCTGCCACGAAGTGCATGGTAAGGATCAGGAGGCGTTTGGTGTTAGAAAGTCGTTTGCAAAGGAGAAAGCCCCGTACCGATGCCGGCGAGATCCTCCTTCCTTTACTTTTCCCATGGGGATGTGGTGACGGCTGCAGTGAAGCACGTTTCTGGGTAAATTGGTTCATGTTTCAGATTCTGCAACGATGAATGTGCGACCTCATTTAACAACTCTTAAAAAAGACCAAGCCCAACACAGATGCACCTGCTTTCTTTGTGGGAAGAATCCAAAGATGTGTTGTGAATTGTTGGTTCCAGGCCTTCGGCCGCCCTTTGGCTCTGCTCCCCCCGACCCCAGGCACCCCATTCCCAGCATCCCCAAGTTCGCCAGGAGTCAGGGTGGAGTGTGTCTGTCCAACAGAACACGCACTATTTCAAGGTATTCACACCACTTAATTTCGCATGGTATGAGCCATGATTCACAGCTCCAAAAAAGAATCAAACGAATTCATTAAAGCAGTTGGAAACGTCACATCCAGCTTCTGTGATGTTGATTTTTCCCCTCTCACCTGGGACCCAGGTACTGAGGGGCCAGAGAATTGGCTGCCCACAGGCCATCAGCCTTCAGTACCCAGAATGTGAACATATTTGGAAATAGGGTCTTTGCAGACGTAATTAATTAAGATGAGGTCACACTGGAGTACGGCGGGCCCTAATCCAACATGATGGGCGTTCTTGTAAGAAGGCAGCCCTTCGCAGACAGGGACACAAGGAGAGGCCGTGTGAAGACAAAGGTAGTGATGCAGCTACACACCAAGGCACACTAAGGGTTGCCAGCAGACTGTGTCCCCTACAGCTCTAGAATGAACCAGCCCTGCCAACACCTCGATTTCAGATTTCTAGCCTCCAGAAATGAATTTCTGTGGTTTAAGCCTCCCCATTTGTAGTACTTTGTTATGGTGGCCCTAGGGGGTGAATACAGCTCCCCCCCCACCCCAGTTCCTCACTTTTGACACAGTGTCCTCTCAGGCAGACTTTCCACTTCTTACCTCCCTTCTGCCACCGGGACCTGTCCTTCCCACTGTCATACTGCATAATCTGAGCTGCGAAGGAGGTGAAGGAGCTGGGTGTCCGCTGAGTGTTTCTTACTGGGGATGGTAATTTTTTTTTTAACCTGTGATATTTCAGTGGCCTGTAGGAGTTCAAATCGGAGTTCAAATCCCACAAGACGCCATTTCTCAGTAACCGAAAGACCTAGAGAATATTCAATATCCAACAGCAGCCGCTGCCGCTGTCTGCGTGGCTGGGGACGAAGGGCGGATTCTCCCTCTTCACCTCCCAAGAGGATTTCCCAGTCCCCCGTCGCGGGCTGGTGCCAGGGCGGGGGAGACCCCAGTGCTGAGATGACAGGAAGCCGGGTGGCATAATCTGTCCTCCACCCGACAAAAGACAGGCAATCCAGAGCTGAAGGTGGAAAATCTGACCTCAGCTCACCCCTGCATTGTGTTGGGCCCAGAATGAAAGAACGGGCTGCACAAAGGCCTCTAAAGAAAGCGATTAGGGCCTAGCCCCCGTGGCGCGGGAGGGATGAGACACTGTCCCCAGACAGAGCTGCCCCAGCTCCAAAGGGCTGGATGGAGGCGTGCTCAGAGCTCGAGACTCCCAAGGAAGGCCCACCCTGCTGCCCAGGGGTCCCTGCGAGCCGCCTCCCCATCCATGGGCTCCTGCCTCCAACCAGACCAGGCCCTTGGGCACAAAGGACAGACTCATGGAGCCACTGGCTGGCCCTAAAATGGGAATAACCTCTACCCACCTCAGGGGGGGATTATGCAAATGGAATGAGCTAATGGGTAACAGTAATCCCTTAGATTTGTGTGGCGCTTTACAGTTTACATAACCCTTGCTGTCCTTTATTTCAGTTAATCCTCCTCACCACCTTGTGAGGTTGGAATTTTCACTGCCTTTTGCAGATGAGGTCACTGGCTCCCGAGTTCAAATGCCCACACGACTCAGAAGGGAGGAAGAGCGAGCTGCGTCACCCCCCACCCCTGCGACTTGTGTTCTGTGTGGTTCTGGGCCGGCCTTGCCCCAGATACTCTCAGCTTGTGCTTCCTTGCAGCAGTTCCTTCCCTGGCTCCTCTGTCTGGGCCTCCGTGCCTCCTTGCACTTGCCCACATGTTCTTGTCACATGCTCTGCCAAGACATGGGGCAAACAAGGATCACACTGACAATAGGTGTGGCCTTGAGGCAGGTGTTGTGTCCTAAAGGTCTGGCCATGCCTGCTCGGCCTTCTCTTGGGATTTCTTTACCACACCAACTAGGTTTTTAAAAATTATAAAAATAATTACTAACTTTCATTAAATACGTACTATGGGTCTTGCCACTATATTACCTGTTTGCAATAAACCAAAGAGCAAGATGCTTTTTTTTTTTTTTTGAGACAGAGTCTCACTCTGTTGCCCAGGCTAGAGTGAGTGCCGTGGCGTCAGCCTTGCTCACAGCAACCTCAAACTCCTGGGCTCAAGCAATCCTTCTGCCTCAGCCTCCCAAGTAGCTGGGACTACAGGCATGTGCCACCATGCCTGGCTAATTTTTTTTTCTATATATTTTTAGTTGGCCAATTAATTTGTTTCTATTGTTTTAGTAGAGACGGCGTCTCGCTCTTGCTCAGGCTGGTTTCGAACACCTGACCTTGAGCGATCCACCCGCCTCGGCCTCTCAGAGTGCTAGGATTACAGGCGTGAGCCACCAAACCCGGCCCCTTAATATTTCAATGTATATTTCTTATTTCCTTTCTATATATATGTATATATTTCTTAAATAATCACAGTATAGTTATCAAATTCAGAAAATGTAACCATCATATAATACTTTAATCTATCATCTATATTCTAATCTTATCAACTGTTGCCTTCAGGACCTTGATAACTGTTTTCATTCCTTTCCAGTAGAGGGACCAATCCAGGATCATGTGTTGCATTTGGTTGCTATAAATCTTTAATCTCTTTTAATCTGGAGCAGTTTCCCAGTCTTTGTTTTTCATGACACTGACATTTTTAAGGAGTA